>JAFVLL020032692.1:0-41458 GCA_021397915.2 Tor tambroides | reverse complement strand
TAAATATACACAGTATACACACATATATTATGTAAACAAAAACTTTTATTTGGGATGCGATTAATCGCGATTAATTTTTTGACAGCACTAATATTGTGACAGATTTGATGTGAGTGTTGCTATCGTGGGATCAGATTAGGTTTGAATAGAAGTCTGAATGCAATATGAGAAAGGTGGTGGAAGGGAAGATTTTCAGTGTTGAGGAGCGTTACTTTTAACAGTAATGCATTATAATATTGCATTACTCCATAAAAAAGTAACTAATTGCATTACTTTGTTACTTTTTATGGAAAGTAATGTTACGTTACTTTTGCATTACTTTTTGTTACCTAAGCTGGGCTTGCTTATCTGTATTTTTTTAAATAACAAAAAAAAAAAAAAGTTATATTTTTGGTAACTGTAAATGGGCTTTTACACCAAAAGTGAAAAAAATATTTTCTTGTAAATTTAAAAGTGATGTGATACTTTGCTAGTTACTTGAAATAAGTAATCGGATTACATAACTGTAATATGTTACCCCCAACATTGTGTATACTTAAGTTCTTTCTCGCACAGAGTTATCATATGGATTATTTCAATGCCACTTTTATTATGCTTTTTGTCATTTTTGACAGCATTTCTCCTAGTTAATTTTCATTTGTGTGTAACAGAGCATCCTGGACATTCTCAGTGTGTGTTTGCTATAATGCCTTACCAATCTCTATTTTTAAACACTGCTCACACTTAACTAACATTTTTGACTGCAAACTAGCGGTTATTATTGTATCAGGGCGCTCAAACATCCTATACAACATTTACAGTAGTTTAAGATTCATAAATATACTGTATGTTGATGTATTTCCACCATTCTTAACTCTTAACTTTTTAACTTTTGTCCAATTAGCTCCATACCCATATAAAGAGATAATGTATGTTTCTCATTGTGGGGAAATAAGAAGAAAAAAATACCCTTTTGGTTTTTGAGCCAGAGGTGAAAACAAAGAAATTACTGTTTTAATGCTTTTGCGGTCCGAAGCTCTCACTTTCAGCTCGTTTTTCTTTTTCTGTGATGATGGAGTCTGCTATTAAAGCAGAAAACTGGTGTTAACGTAACAAATGTTAAACATCAGCAGATTGGCTCATTCGTGAGCCGCTTGACCATTTAAGGCAAAGCGACACTCCCATAAACACTGGAGGCACTGACCCAAATAGCCATCAGCACTAGATTATCTCAGAGCACTGTGCATTTCTGCAAACACAGACAACAGCTGTTTCTTGGACATTTATTCTGCTGTCAAAAAGAATTATGGGTAATGGCTAATGAACATGCAAATCGAGCTTATTATCATTCCAGCAGAGCGTAGGATGGCATGAATCAGCTTTAAATCGATGTCTTTCAGCAACAATTATTTCTATTATCATTGGCTAGGATGTTAGACCGGAGTTCAGTTCGTTTTGAGTGTCAGCTTCCTGTCTGCAGCAACCTTCCTGTTTCCTCCAAGCATGTTACCAATGAATGCTTTTCTTTTTCTTGATTTAAGATATATGGGGTATTTTTCACCTAATCGTAGGGCGGAAGCTCAAAGCTGATGACGCACAGATTGGGGGCCATTATATTTTACAGCATAGTATAAAACGCATGCTTTTTTTGGCTATATGTTATAAACCTCTGAAAGTCTGGAATTGTGTTTTCTATGCCAAGTATCAGAAAGCTGGCAGAAAGCTACCAATGCAGCCCATTCAGCTGTGCGACACGATGTGATCTTGTGTTATGTTCTTGTGGAGTCGTTTCAATTTGGCCCACTCTTCTTCGCCTGCTCGAGTTAGTGATAAAAGATTAAATCGCTCTATTAAATTGCTGGAATTATGCAAAGATGCTGTAACAATCAATATTTACTCTTCGACCGTAATTGAACTAGTCAAAACAATGTGTTGTCTCGCTGGCCCTGTTCATTTCGGCCGTCATCGCGATGCTCAGCGGACACAAAAGTCAGTTTTCGGTGTACATATGAAAAGCGCTGTTACTTTGCCAAATGGCTCTGCATTAGAAGTGTTTACTGGCAGAGATTTGAGAAGCTCTCTGTCTCTAGACGGTCCTCTGTGCAAGCAGTGGGACAGCGGGCGGGACAGATGTTGGCTCGGCAAAACAACGAGAGTCCGATAACGTTCATACACGCAGGAGCAGCTTGGCATCCGAGTCCAGTCGCATTTCCATCAGGCGATGATGGCTTGATGTGCGCCAGTCCTTTCCATCTGAAAGACTTGCCAACGTTTCAACTGCTGAAAATGACAGGAGAGGGAAAGTGTGCAAGAGAAGGAGGCTGTGTGCTCTGCCTTTTGTCTGTGTGTATTACTGTAACTTGCTGACAATCTACAATGTGGTGCTTTTTTAATTTAGATATAATGCTAAGTCTCAAACAACTTTACTTACTGAACACAGTATTGTATAAAAATCCATTTTCAACACAGAATTTAAAAAAATGCATATATATATATATATGTATATATATATATATATATATATATATATATATATATATATATATATATATATACATATATTCCTGGAGAAAAAAGTCAGAATTGTGAGATATAAAAGTCAAAATTTGTACTTTTTTTCTCGCAGTTCCAGGTGTACATCTCACAATTCTAAGTTTATATCTCACAATTCTGAGTTTACATCTCAATTCTGTTTAATAAAAATAAAAAAGGTAACTGTGACCTTTTATCTCACAATTCTGGCTTTCTCACAGTTGTAAGTTTATATCCTACAATTCTGGATTTATATCTTGCAATTCTGAGAATTGCCAGAAAAGAAGTCTGAATTGTAAGACAGACTAAGAATTGTGAGGGAAAAAAGTCACAATTAACTTTTTATATTTATTAGTCATTTATTTATTTAATCTTGTGGCGGAAACAGGATCCATATCATATCTATAGACAAAACTGCATTACATAGAAAAGAAATTTCTCAAAATTGGCTGATTGCTATTTAATTTCAACATGTTGAAAACATGTTTAAAAGTTACTGCAAAAAAAAAAAGAATTTCAGAGGAACAAATTAAAACTATATTTGGAAAAGTTTGCAAATTCATGAATGGACATTTTTAACCCAATAAGCTCCATACCATTTTGTCAGATTAAGAGATAATGAACCAGAGGTGAAAACAAAATAATCACCTTCAAGTCAAGTGAAGTCACCTTTATTTATATAGTGCTTCATACAATACAGATTCTGTCAAAGCAGCTTTACAGTGTTAAACAGGAAATAATGTGTCAATAATGCAGAAGGACAATAGTAAACAGTCAATTTTTTAGTTAAAGTCAGTTCATTGTTGATTCAGTGATGTCAATGTCCAGCTCAGTTCAGTTCTCTTTAAATAGAGTCTGTGCAATCAAACCGACAATATTGCCAGAAATTAAGTTTCCCCAACTAAGCAAGCCAACAGATTGGCACATTTGTGAGCCATTTGACCATTTAAGGCAAAGCTTGCAGTGAAACTTTCAATCATTTAGTAGCAGCTCAACTAGATATCCTCAACTATGTATTCTGCTTTGTTATATATCAAATAACTGATAGGCTACTTATTACTTTTGAATGGACATAACTTCTGCACACCCCAAATTTCTGCTGATTTCTTTGATGTTGTCTGTTTGGCAAAGACTGCTGTCCCACTATGTAAATTAAGAGCATTTTAACTGAATGCTGGTGTATTGTGGTATCACCCATTTCCAATTTATCTGCCCCAAAACATCATCCACAAAGAATGAAATGCGCTTATTCATTTTACATGAAGGTCAAACGAGCCCTTCCTGTTTAAGTGGGCGGCTCACGGCCGGAAAAAAGCCGCAAAGTGAATGAGATTTTGCCGATAGTCAAACATCTGGCTCTTTGAGACTATAACAACTAGATCATAGATCAGGTCTGCTTTGTATTTAGTGAATAGCTGGTCAGAGCCGCTTCTGAGGTGACTGGCACTGTTGAAGGGTCAGAGGGTTCGTGCTGTTTTTAAAGCACCATGTACACACACACACACACACACACACACACACTTCTGTGTGACTGCAGTGGCCTTTCCCGAGACAGGTTGATGTGTTCCAGCTCCAGTCGGTTCACTGATACTCTGCATACACACACAGGAATGTTTTGACTGCTAGCTCAGTGTCCCCGTTCACCATGCTGACGGAATGTTCTGACTAATGATTACCAAAACCTGCCATTCCTGTCCAGTCCTCCGATTCTATTTTAGCTTCAGCTGCAAAATAAATTCATGTTTCCATCCAAGCTGAGAATTTAATTTATGCTGGAAAAATCAGAATATTGCATTTTAAGCAATTTGTGACTGAAGTAGCATTTCCAGCTGCATTGTTTAAAAGAACAAATTCGTCACTTCAGGAGAAATTGCCGTAGAAATGGAAATGCCAGTGATCGCTGGCAGATGCTTTATGTCTGGGATCGAGCTTGTCAGAGAGATCGGAAGGTAATAGTAGCCAATCATCTGAGCTTATTCAGTCACCTGACTTGAGTCAAAGTCACATGACTTGTGTTTCCATCATAGTTTATACACACACAAAAATACCCACCTAAAGCAATGCTGTGAGAAAATAATTCAAAGAAAAATGTAGAAAACATTTCAGTTTTTTGTCAAATCATTATCCATTTAGTGTACAGTATTTTTTGTCAACCCTAAAATAAGGCATAATTTAAAACATTTGGCCATATTCTTTTGAACTTTTCTTATAGGGAAGCTTTTTATATTTTATGCACATCATCCAGAATTTTATTTTTTCTTTTATTTTTCATTTTATGCAAAGACTTTAAAAAACGCTGGCCGGAAACACCAACATTTTAAATAATAATAATACTAATAACACCTATAAATATACCTTTTAAATTTTGGTGTCAGTAAGATTTTTAATTATGCATTAAATTAATCAAAAATGACAATAAAGACATGTATAATGTTGCAAAAGATTATTTCAAATAAATGCTGTTCTTTTAAACTTTATATTCATGAAAGAATCCAGCAAAACATGAATCATGGTTTCCACAAAATATTAAGTAACTGTTTTCAACATTTAAAATAATAATACATAATAAATGTTACAAAAGCTTTTATATAAACACTGTTCATCAAAGAATTCTGAAAAAGAGTATCACTGTTACATATTAAGCAGCACAAAATTGAAATTTATAATAAGAAATATTTATTGAGCAGCAAATCAACATATAAGAATGATTTCTGAAGGATCATGCGGCACTAAAGACTGGAGTAATGATGCTGAAAATTCAGCTTTGAGATCACAGGAATAAATTACATTTTAAAGTATAGAAAACTTGTTCTCTTTGGAGCAGTTTTAGCTGCTTCTATGCAGTTTTCTCTATGAAGCGGTGGCCATCTTGGCAACACACATCTGTGCTGTTCCCATGAGAGGCCAGGAAGAGCTCAGGAAATAACACCCATCCTCAACGAATGGCCCATTCCAAACACACTCTCTCCGGCTGGTACAGGAAAGGCCCGCTTGAGGGTATACATGTGTTCGAGGGATGCTGTTACAGACAGCTACGAGGTTACAGGGCAGAAATGAGAGCAGGTGATCCTCTGATGTGGTCAAATAAGGAATGGACGGATCTGTGGCGTTGGAGACGAGTGTGGGGTCAGTAGGTGGAGGAACAGAGAAGGCCGAGCGTGGGAATAGAAGAGCTATTTGGCAGGGTCCATATATTTCTCTCTCCCAACCCTTGTGGAGTGTCTGTGATTGCTCTCCAGAGCCTTTGCCCTGTGTGCGATGTTTGCACTGACATTTCTGAGATGTTTGGACCACATGAAAATACTTGTCAGCTGGATACATCCGTCGCCTGATTGTGCTCTGCATGTTGTAAGCTGCAACATTAACTGCATATCAATTTAATTTCCCACACTGCTTCCTTTATAGACTTTATGAATCCAATAAAACATGCTGCACTCTGTGTAGCTCTCACCGCACGTGCTATAAAATAATGAATGCTACATGGCTGAAAGATGTGGTTCGTATGGAAAACATGTTCGCCTGATGTTTTGGTTTACATCTCATATCGCTACAGGTACCAGAGACACGCCAGAACGTTACAGCACTGCCCTCAAAACACTGCAGAGACCCTACCGAATGTTATTGCAGCATGTTTGTTCTGATTTATTTTTGTGGTTGTGGAACAGGGAAGTTTTATACAGTCAGTGCAAGATAGGCAGTGTTCCCCGGAGGGATATCAGATCAGAGAGAGTCCGGACTCGATGGGCTGGAATGTTAAAGCGGATTTGAAGGCATTTTCTGCTGTTTTGAATGCTCCCTTTGGGTTTTTTTGAGGGAAATCACTTTTTTCTTAATCTGCTGAAATAGAAGTTTGACGTGTTGTAAAAACACACAGTAAACTTGGTCTAAAACCTGGCCCAAAAAGATCTAGTTTCTTAGTTCATCCAGAAATGTTTGGATTTCCCTTGTCAGAAAGCAGCAAACAGCTATTATTCTGTTCATATGATGGCATTGAAGTGTTTTTTGGAAAATGATCATGAGAAACTGTTTTAAGTTGAGCTCAGAGGAACAAAGTGAACATTTGAAATAGTTTATACTTCAGTATAAATGAACTTGAGTTTGGCTGATTGCTTTGTTAACACAAGGACAAAGGGAGAGAGGACAAGAACAAGAAAGACAGAAAGAAAGAAAGAAAGAAAGAAAGAAAGAACAACAGAATCAGCAGGAATCCGGCTCTCTATATGATTTCACTCTCCCCAAAGGTTTTCCATGGGCGTTAGCAGAGCACCACATTCAGTTCTGAACACATTCCTGATCACAGCACACACTGATTAAGATTAAGTCTTTCACTCCAAAATCAAAAGGGAAAAGAGAGTATATTTTGCTCAAAGAAAATAAGACCATTTTTGTATTGTGTCTGTATCTGTGTGTGTGTGTGTGTGTGTATTTACACTATATATACAATAGACTATATGTATGACACTATATATATATATATATATATATATATATATATATATATATATATATATATGTGTGTGTGTGTGTGTGTGTGTGTGTGTGTTATTAATAAAGGAAATATGTCAGTGGATTTGAAGTATACTAAGTATGAAATAAATGTGTTTTAAATAAATTATGGCATAGGATTTTTTTTGCTAGGGCCCTGAAATTAATTAGAAATATTCCTTGAGAACCAAATCAGCATATAAGAATCATTTCTGAAGGATTATGCGACACTGAAGACTGGGGTAATGATGCTGAAAATTCAGCTTTGCATCACAGAAATGAATTACATTTTAAAATATATTAAAATAGGAAAGTAATTTCAAATGGTAATAATATTTCACAATATTACGCTTTTTACTTTATTTTTGATCAAATAAATGCAGCCTTGGTTGAGCATAAGAGACTTATATTAAAATTATTTCCAACCCCAAGCATTTGAACTGTATTGTAAAAAAAAAACGTAAAAGAGGTACAAAAAATGTACACTGGTGAAAATTTGAGATAAGACACCAGCAGGAGACATGAGAGCGAAGTGAAGAAAGCTTTTCAGAGAGATGTGAAAACTTTATTTAGGTTACACGAATGTCCCCTGGCTGTGGTGTGGGCTGAATGCCACACTGCTGTCAGGATCCTCTCATCAGCTGCCAAAGCTGATACACACACAGCTGACAGCCAGTGAAAGTTCATCCTCAACAGCAACAACAGCAGCTGTGACTGTGTGTGCCAAGGTGACATGAGGCCCAACTCTTTATCATCTCTCACCAGCGTAACATCTATCTGTCTCTGTGTGTAGGATGGCATATCGCCGGAATGAGGAGGATGAAGAGGAGGCCGCTCGTGAGCGCAGACGAAGAGCGCGACAGGATAGAATGCGCAGTAAGGACAGCGAGGATGTGGCCTACCAACCCGAGACTCCGGAGCTCAACAACAGCCACAGGTAAAACAGACATTTCTGGAGTATTACATGACAGTTTGATATGTAGGCTAACTGCGGTTTTCTCTGGTGCTTTAGTGGGCAGCACTGGTAAATAACTTCCTGTAACAGGTCAGCATTGTGAAAGCGGTGACATGTTCAGACACTGAGGCTTTGTGCGGTGAATGGACACAGAAAACGGTCAGACAAGACCAGAATTGTTCTCGATGTGTGAGCAGACATAGCTCCGTCTATTGTCCATAGTGCTGACGCAGGGTAAACGTTTGCCAAGCGGTGCGGTCAGACTACATTAACCTACAGTGGCAGGCGTATGGCAGTCCACGCTGGCCCTAGAGAAGGCAAAAGCGAGTGCAGATGCACTTTAAATTTTAATTCATATCATTTTGCATGTTCAGGTTTGCTGACACGCTGTTCGATGACATTTTAGATAAGAGAGGAGTTTGTTCTTTAGGGTTGTAATGTTGTGTAATGGCCAAATATTAGTTGATTATTTGGCCTTGGTGTTAATGTTGTAGCTGATACTTTGGTTTGGTTATTATATAAAATATTTGCATGTTATATTTTATGCACTACTGTTAAAAATCTTTGATTTTGGTAAGATTTTCAATGTTTTCAAAAGTCTTCTTATGCTCCCTAAGGTTGCATATTTTTTTAATCAAAAATACAGTAAAAACAGCAATATTGTGAAATATTATTACGATTTAAAATCGTTTTGATGATGATGTGCTGCTCAAGAAACATTTATTATTATTATTATCAATGTTGAAAACATATATTTTTGTGGACACACTGTGCATTAATTTGAAATAGAAATCTGTTGTATGAATGCAAAAGTATTTGCTGTCACTTTTGATCAATTTAATGCATCCTTGCTGAATACAAATATTAATGTCCGACCCCACATTTTTGAGTGTATGTTGACACATTAAGTAAGAAATATTTATACTTTATTTCAAAATAATGTGGCCTGCTACAGTAAAACAGATGTTTTTGTGATTTTGCACATTATTATCAAGTATTGATAGTTAAATTGTTTTCTTCGGTGACTAATATGTGCCATTTTAATTTACAATTACTAAACGTAAATATAACAAAATAAATAAATGTAACAAAAATAAATATAAAATGTTAACTAAATATATAAAACATTTTGATCAAAAGATAAACTATAACAAAAACAAATACTGTATAAAATGAATAATACATGGCCAGCATTTTGAGATTACTAGCATCAGTATAAGATTAATTTAAACAATTTAAGCATAATCTTATATACAGTCAAACCAAAACTTATTCAGACACCAGATATAATTTTTGATATTTTTTTTACTAGTGGGTGCAGGACACTATAGTTCATTTATGTAAGTGAGGATAGCAAAATAAAGTAAACTGTGACATATTATACCCTGACCATGTTTTGTTACATACCTTTCTATCAAAGTTATCTGACATTATCAATATGAATTTGTTCTGAAACAGTTTAACTCTGAGTTCTTGTCATATTTTATTGCCATTTTCTAAACTATAGCGAATAAACTGTGATGATGTGTATAAATTTTGGTTTTACTATGTTCAGTCAGGTGTGTCCAAATGGTGTTTTTTTTATATTTAGGCATGATATTAGCCACCATCTCTTTAGATATTGTCAGTGGCTAGCTAATATCAGTTGAGCACTAGTCATGTATGCAACAATATAAATTGTGATTTTATATATTTCGTCATCTTTTCTTCTTCTGCTACTTCTTTATAGCGTGACTGTGACAGAGAGCGTATCCACCTCAGTGGTGACCTCCGGCGGGACGGGAGAGGGGGACGATGAGGAGCATGCCCTGCTGGAACGCCTGGCCAAGAGAGAGGAGCGCAGGCAGAAGAGGATGAAGGAGGCGCTGGACAGACAGCAGGAGCAAGAGGACAGCCAAACCTCTCACCACAGCCTGGAGGAGAGCAGCGGTAGCCTGCAGCGTGGCAGGAGCTACAACAGCAAGGAGGAGGAGAAAGAGGAGGTGAAACAGGTGGAAGAGGAGGAGGAGGAGGAGGAGGAGGTCATCACTAGAGAGGAGGTGGTGGTGGAGGAAAAGCCACGGAGGTCTTATTTGAGAGAACAGGTGTGTATTGCTTTGCTTTTTATGGTTTGTTAGACTTGCATTCAAGGTTTGTTTATGGCATTTAACTTTATTCACCTGTAGGAATCCGTTGAGGAGATGTCTAAAATGCGTGAGGAGGTATGACGATGAGTGTTTTTTATTTTAAAATAGCGGGGGGGTTTTCTCTCTCATTTAACACAACAAAGCATGTGACTGCAGTTCCATTCATAGGACAATAACGAGCGAGATGCTGTGCCTTCTTCTGAAGTACATGAGGTGGTTTTAAATGAAGACGTAGATGATTCTGCAGTTGTTTCGGAGACGGAAAATGGCACCGCAGAGATCGCTGCAGGTGTACAGGAGGAAAAGAGTGAGATAGAGGGATTGACAGAGAATGGAGTGGATGAAATGAGAGAGGCAGAAAACTTTGAGAAAGATGAGGTTTCAGAAAATGGCGAGTCTTTGGTAAGAGTTGAGTTGCGTTTGAAGGACTGCATAAGGATGGATGGTTTAGATTTTGGGTGAGAAATGAACAGAAATGATCATTCGCAAAGACCTCATGAAATGAAAAGTTGAGTTTTGTGACGTTTAGTCCATGTGCATGTGCTTTGGGGCTTCTAATGCCACACTCTTTAAAATAAGGGCTCTTTATTGGCATCTTTGGTTACATTAAGAAATTTTAACATTCATGCACTGTTAAAAATAAGGGATCTAAATCTGGGTTTTTTGCTGCGATGCCATAATAGAACCATTTTTTGGTTTCCCAAAGCACCGTTCAGTGAACAGTTCTTAAAAGAACCATTTTTTCTTAGTATGAAGAACATTTAAAAAATCTAAAAAACAAAACTTTTTTCATTATCAAGAATCTTTTGTGGATTGGAAAGATTCCATGGATAATGTTCAGGGTTCTTCATGGAACCATCAATGCAAATAAAGAACCTTTATTTAAGAGTGTGGAACCTTTCCATTGCGCAAAACGTTCTTTATAGTGGAAAAAGCTTCTGTATATTATTAAAATGTTCTTCACACTGAGAAAAAAATGGTTATTTTAAGAACTATTCATTAAAAGGTTCTTTTATGGCATCACTGCAAAAAACTCTCAGTCTAGTGCACTTGACAAAGTAAACTTTTAACATATATATGCATTTAAATGAGTCTTCTGCTGCATTCCAGTCAAAATCAAATGTATCTCCGATTTGCAAATAGTGTTTTGTTGTGTGGTGCTGCTCAGTAAATGATGTATAAACAGAAAGTAGCAATGCTAGCATTTTTAGCAGGTGATCATTAATCTTATTTTGACCCTTTGATGCATTTTATTTGCTTAAAGGTGGGTTTTTATCATTGACTGTGTACATTTGAGTGCCCACCATGTTCTCATGACATCATGCGATCGCTAAGGTCAGGTTCAAAGATTTCCGCCTCAGTTTCCAAGTTGAAAGTCCAGCAATGGGTATTTTAGAACTTTCCAAGTTGAATGGAATGCAGCATTTCTATTTGCAGACAATATTGATCATTTGATTTTGTTCTCACAGGCATTGATATTTTTGGCCAATAAAAATAATACCTAATGCAGCCTGCCTCTAGTAGTAAATAGCAAATCATAATCTTAAATGAAAGATTATTGGCTATTTTATAAAAAAAAAAAGGCTACTTCAACTTCCTGTTTCAGTTGGAAATTTGCCAACACAAAAAAGAAAGATGCATTCATCAAGTGATTTCATGGGGTCTTAACAGTTTTGGAAACAGAAGTCAATTCATGACTTAGTATTTTCAAATTTTCCTCCCAAAATCCTAAATCAGTCCAGGCACTAGTTTGAGCACAGTGTGTAGTGTTTGCACCAGAGTGCATTTCACATTAAAACAACGCAGGTTTCAAATCTGATCAGTGTAATCAATGGTCAGCGGTTCTACACCGTGTGTTCACTGCTTGCTGCATGTCTTTTGGGAACTGATGGGAAGTGTGTGTGAAAACATCACCATCATTTATCCAGCGAGTGAATCAACAGCACCCACATTTTGTTCTTCCAAGACTCTTCCAGCGCACCGTCTCTCTCTCTCACACACGCGTACATGTCACATACTGTACACATCACTCAGTTCTGATTGTGTGTGTGCAGATGGAAGATGAAGACGTGACGAGGAAGAATAAACAGCCCAATGGAGGAGTGTGCGAGGACAGCACTCCCAAACACAAGAAAGCTGAGAGGACTTTCAGGTCAGTGCTCATATAAACAATGAATGATTGTGTTAGGATGGTCCAGGCTTTCTTTTTCCAAACAATTTAGAGTTCCCAGAATTCCACATTTGGCAGCCTGTGATCTGTAAATCACAGCATGAAAAGAACGTTTTATTTTACTGTTTTATTTTATTATTTTGTTTTGTTTTTTTGTTGTTGTTTTTTATTATTTCCATGTATTTGTTTTTTTTGTAGCAGTTTAAACACATAAATCATAGTAAATTTTCTCCACATTTTCCTCATTTCTCCACATTTTTCTTCACTTTAGCATCAGGTCTTTTCAGATAATAGCAAGTTAATATTTAAAACATGATAATACACATTTACATAGTTCTCTGTCTAATATAGAAACTATATTCCATGTTTTTCTTTTATGTTTTCTTTTTTTTTCTTTAAAGAAATATACAGCACTTTATATTCTCACAAAACCCAAAATGCATGTAAGCATTTTCCTTTATTTTATTTTATTTATTTTTTTTTTTTATTTTAATATTTCCATGTATTTATTTTTGTTGTAGCAGTTTACATTATATTAAATTTTCTCCAAATTTTCCTAATTTTTCCCGATTTTCCTTTCAGCATCAGGTCTTTTCAGATAATAGGAAATTAATATTTAAAACATAATAATACACATTTACATTGTTCTCTGTCTAATATAGAAACTATATTCCATGTTTTTCTTTTTTGTTTTTTTGGGGGGTTTTTTAAAGAAACATAGAGTGCTTTATATTCTCACCATATATTCTCACGAAAACCCAATATGCATTTAAGCATTTTCCTTGCAACAATAACCAATAATCACATTTATATACACACATATATATATATATATATATATATATATATATATATATTTTTTTTTTTTTTTTTTTTTTTTTTTTTTTTTTTTAACGCTTACTTCTTAGAAAAATAACAGAAAAATGTTTAGGTTTTTTTTTTGGATCAAATAAATCTTTGTGGTCACATCTAAATATTTATCTACTGTTGTAATCTAATGGCAGGAAGTTGTTAAAAGAACATAAAAACACCGTCAACATTGTGTACAGGACACTGAAATGAACATACAGACAAAATAATCACATCCACTTGTCTTGTTTGTTTGTTTTGACCTTGTTGAGATAAAGTGGGTTATTTCTATGTGTCTTTTGCGTGCTGGAGTATTTGACTCTAGTCACCTGATCTGCCGTGTCCGGAGGGCTGTTCTCAGCTGTAACTGGAGACTGTGTTACCTTATACAGGGCTGTGCTGATTCACTAAGTCTGTGTGTGAATAGGTTGGGTTTTCTTTACACATAAAGAACATGGACGCGTAAAGCTGTTGACAGGCCATTTAACCTGTGTAAGTAACCAGCGGTGTGTTGTTTATTTGTTTGTTTGCGTGACAGCCGAGGCAGCTTGCGCTCTCCTGAGGCGCCGGAGGCAGACGAGGCAGACAGTGAGGATGCTCGCTTGGAGGCCGAGAGAAAGCTGGAGGAACTGAAGAGGAGAAGAGATGAGATGGAGAGCGAGGAGTTCGAGAGGATGAGGCAGAAACAGCAGGAGGCCGAGGTGGAGCTGGAGGAGCTGAAAAGGAAGAGGGAGGAGAGGAGGAAGGTGCTGGAAGAGGAGGAGCAGAGGAGGAAGCAGGAGGAGGCCGAGAGGAAAGCCAGAGAGGAGGTGTGTTCGCTTAACCTCAATGATTCATTTCCTTGTCAGGTAGCAGTTTCACAGGCGCGGTGGAATTTGCTTCGATTCGCTTTTTTGCGAGAGAAAATCTTGATGAGGGATATGTCAGCAAAATTAGGTCATTTCTGTGTAAACACTATGTTTTGAATAGCATATAACTATACTTGGAAGTGTTATGGATGTTCTTTGAGAATTTAAAGAATAAATATATTTAAGAATAATAATATTTAAAGAATTTAAATAGAATCTAAACCTTAATTGATCTTAATTTTGTGGAATCTTTATTTCACCAAAAGAAAAAAAAAACAATAATAATAGTAGTATTTACCACAGTTTTTAATATTGGATGTCTTTCAAAGTAGCCTTCATCTAAAGCTGCATCTTAATCTGAAATCTCACAACTGGCAATTGTTTTCAATTGTTTGACATTAATATGTTTCTAAACTAACAGCATGCTACTCTAATGAGTATAAAAATACATAGCATACATAAATATTGGGTAAATTATTCCATATTTTTGTGTAACAAATTGTAAGGCAGCAATCTTATGAGTGCTTCATAGAAAAGGTAATCCAGTAGTCCATTGTGACAAGTTTGGTGACAGAAATTCATGAATTAAGAGAAATATACACAGAGTTTGAAAGAGAATGAATAAAATGAATGCTCCTTTTCAGCCAGGGTGGATTAAATTGATCAAATGTGACAGTAAAGACATTTATCTCAAATAAATGCTGTTCTTTTGAACTTTCTGTTCATCAAATAATCCTGAAAAAAGTATTTTAAGGAGCACAACTTTTTTTAACATTGATAATAATAATAAATGTCACTTTAACACTAAATCAGCATATTAGAATGATTTCCGAAGGATCATGTGACACAAGACTGGAGTAATGATGCTGAAAATTCAACTTTGCATCACAGGAATAAATTACATTTTGTAATAAATTAAAATATACTAGAGTTATTTTAAATTGTAAAAATATTTCACAATATTGCTGTTTTTACTGTATTTTTTGATTAAATAAATGAAGACTTGGAGAGCATAAGATACTTTAAGAAACATTTAAAAAATCTTACCAACCCCAAATGTTTGAACTCTAGTGTTCATACTATACATTTCACTTATTACTAAAAAAAAAAAAAATTCTATGGTTTAGTCTAATACAAAAAATGGACTATTTTACCCAGTCTTAGTGAGTACTGTGTGCTTTTATGCTTAGAGTATCATATTGTTAGCTTAGCTTCAACAGTAATTTGATATTAGGCAACCTGTGGCTGTGGTGTCAATTATCTATGAAACTCTTGTACTCACTGTATCAGTATTGAACCCCGTCATAATTTAACCAAATTCCACATCATTTACATTAACATTAGCGTGATTGCGCCCAGTGTGAGTTCCACACGACTGCACATGAGCTTCAGACTCCGGCAGGCAAGAAACACAGCCGTCCCTCCTCGTGGAGGCCCGCTCCTAGCATTCTAATGCTAATATGTTCCTTGTTCCTAATGAACAGAGGCAGTAAATGAAAAAGGACTAATTAGAGATTAGAGGGCCCCGTGCTGATGCTAGTGGGCCGTGCCAAAAAGCGTGGTGTAAATAAAAAGGCTTCTTTATGATTTCCCAGCTGCTGTGGAATGCGGGCGGCTGCCAGTTCATGTTACGTTTCCGCAGAGAGACCATCTTGATTCTGTTGTTCGTTTGTCTCATTATCATCACAGTTTATTGCAAAAAGGACATTTTCTGGGATCCCAAGTTAATCTGCTGGTGGTGTTTTTGTGTGTGCCTTCTAGAGCTGGGTTTTGATACAGGTTTCACAATTCGATTTGATTCTGGCTCTCAAGCTTTCAATTCAGTTCGATTCCCGATTCGATTCGATTCAATATCGATTATTTTGGATATATGTGACCCTGGACCACAAAACCAGTTATGAGGGTCAGCTTTTTTGAAATTGAGATTTATACATCATCTAAATAAATAAGCTTTCCAGTGATGTATGGTTTGTTAGGATAGGACAATACTTGGCTGAGATACAACTATTTGAAAATCTGGAATCTGAGGGTGCAAAAAAATCAAAATATTGAGAAAATCGCCTTTAAAGTTGTCCAAATGAAGTTCTTAGCAATGCATATTACTAATCAAAAATTAAGTTTTGATATATTTGCGGTGGGAAATTTACAAAATATCTTCAAGGAACTTGATCTTTACTTCATATCCTAATGAGTTTTGGCATAAAACAATATACTCGTGCTACTTGTGACTGGTTTTGTGGTCCAGGGTCACATATATCAGGTAAAGTGTATGCCAAATTTTCTTAATGAAAAAAAATCAACTAGGCTAATGCTGTAAAATATATAAATGAGAACCAGTTGGTACTAGCCTAATATTGAAGGTTAAAATGAACAGATTTATATACAAATACTTAAATTACACTCAATTAAGTTTTTATGATTATAAAGTTACAATTACATAATTATATTTCTACTCCAATCCGTTTTTTGAAATATAATCATTTAAATGGTGGCTGTCATAAAAACTTGACGGATTTATTCAAACATATGTTATATGGTGCATATATTTAGCAAAATGCTCCTCTCTAGAGTTCATTTCCCTAGCTGACTAACGAGTTTAAGGTCACCGAATATGTTTTTTTCTGGGGTAAATGTGATGTTATACTGACATCTTTCCACGATTGAACCACTGATTGAGCGATTACGTGAGACAGTATACAGATTTTGATAAGTTGTACTCCTTTTAACATACCTTCAGATGTTTATTCATGTATATTTCGTGCTGAAACTCTTATTAAAGTGGAGGAGATGAGAAGTTCACGCTGCTGCTTCTCTTGCACTGAGGTGCTACAGCGATCTGTCCAGATTAAACAGCACCAAATGACATTTATTGTTTGAATACTGTAATAAAATGGTAAGAATTTCAAATCTGAGGCTTTGTTTCATATCAAAAATAACAAAGCACAAAGCATATTGCGATTTATTGGATGGGAGGGTGCATTAAAATGTGACCCTGGAGCACAAAATCAGTCTTAAGGAGCACGGGTATATGTGTAGCAATAGCCAAAAATACATTGTATGGGTCAAAATTATCGATTTTTCTTTTATGCCAAAAATCATTAGGATATTAAGCATGTTCCATTAAGAGGTTTTGTAAATTTACTACCGTAAATATATCAAAACTTCATTTTTGATTAGTAATATGTATTGCTAAGAAGTTCATTTAGACAACCTTAAAGGTGATTTTCTCAGTATTTTCATTTTTTTGCACCCTCAGATTCCAGATTTTCAAATAGTTGTATCTCGGCCAAATATTGTCCTATTTATTCAGATGATGCATAAATCTCAATTTCAAAAAAATTTACACTTATGACTGGTTTTGTGGTCCAGGGTCACAAATGGTCCATTCATTAACTGAAAACAGGCTGGACTAATCGATTCTTGCGATTTAAGTATCAGTATCGTAAAAATGAGAATCGATTAAAATCGAGAAATCAATATTTTTTTTACCCAGCCCTCTCTCTGTGTTTGAGGTGATGAATGTGCGTTTATTTTATTCTTCAGGAGGAAAAGAGGAGGATGAAGGAGGAGATAGAGAAGAGAAGAGCAGAGGCAGCCGAGAAGAGGCAGAAAGTGGAGGATTCAGTGGACGGAGAGGCCAAGAAGCCCTTTAAGTGTGTCAGTCCCAGAGGATCCTCCCTGAAGGTCAGCCGCTGCCCTCTCTCTTGTTTTCTCTCTCTCTCTCCACAGCTGTCAATCACCAGCAGCACACCGTCAGCTGATTCAGAGGAACATGCTGTCCCCATAAAAAAAGCAATTATCTGCCATATCTTGTAAACATAATGAGGAGGACAACAACTTGATGATTGTGCGTTAATGCAGCTGGTGTGCACTGAAGCTTGTATGTGCTAGTTTAAAGGGAATAACCCCCTTTGTTACAATTTTCCCCAAAGTAACATAGTTACTAGAGTTATTGTTTGTACAAAAAAAGTAATTTGATGTTAGCCACCTCTGTCATCAAAATATGAAATTAAGCATAAAAAAGCTTATATTAATTTTATAATGTATATAATTGAAATGACAATGTATGTCAAACATTTTTTAATTTTGTATTTTTACAATAATTAATATTATATTATATTATATTATACAGGAACAATAAAATATTATGTATTATAATGATAACTGTATTCTAGACATTTTTCTAATTCTTAAATATTTGTATGTATTTTAATTATTATATTATATTATATTATTCCTGATATAGTTCTTGTATATTTATAAATACATAAAAAATATTCAAGAATTAAAATATAATATAAGAATTAAAATATAGCATTCTGATATAATATAATATAATATGAACCTAAAATGTATACTTTCTCTTATAAATGTAAACATTATGCATGCACTAACTACCAGACCATGTCACTGACAGATCTCAATCTTATTTATTTATTCATTCATTCATTAATAAATGTAGTAACTATGGTGTTTTGGTGGAAACTGTACTTACCATGGTAAAGTTTTGTAAATGACATACATTTTTGTGCTGTCTATTTTGTAATATCTGTGCTGAAAGAAACCCCTTCCCTCCTATTCATCATGCGCAGATGATACGTTCACAGATCTGCTTTGTCATCACGTACACTGTATGTACTGCATGCCGTGTGATGCATTTGTGTGATTTGAACTCCTATTTTGTGGGTAGACAGATTAGTTTGATATTAAATCCCTGTAGTATCCATAATATAGGTTATGTATTATAACAAAATAATAATCGCCTTTGTATCACATCACTATATTGTAATTGTGGTGCTTTTTTGATGCCGTACATCTCATTTCCAAATTCTTTTCCTGGTTCTCGCGTGTTTGAATACGGGTTTCCTGCTGTCAGTGGTTTTTCGAAGACAGTTCTTTTCTTCTCTTCCCTTTGGAATCCATCTTTTACAAAAATACAAAATGGTGCAGCCGTGTTTTTGTGAGATAAAGCCGAGCTGCGCTCGTCAAGACGCGAACTCTGGGGGGACGCAGGAAGACGATTAGACTAATAGGATTACTGTAACCGCATTCTAACGGAGCCGTTTCAAACGCGCCTGAGAATGGGGAATTTCCTGCTGAGGAGTATTTTAGGAACTCCCACATTCGGTTGAGGAGGGGGGGGGGGGAGTGGATTGTTTTCAAGATGCTTTTGGGCTGTGTATGTGTGTTGTCTGTGTGGTTTTTGTTGTTGCTTCACAGGAACACTTTCCCCCCTCTTAGCCCTGTTGTCATATATCATAAACACAGGCCACGGTTCCCACAGAGAGAGGGAGAGGGCTGAAAAGGGCCCTGCTTTTCCTGGCCCCGTGACAATTTCATACTCAAAAGGACAGGCTAGTCTCTTGCCTCTCAGAATAGCCAAGTCCGACAGACAGCTCGTATCTGTGTGTGTGTGTGCATGCGTTTTTACGTGTGTGTTCCTCATGACCATAGCAGTGACCTTTCTTAAATCTATCCATTGTTTGATTTCTCTTCCCAGATTGGTGAGAGGGCAGAATTTCTCAACAGATCAGCACAGAAGAGGTGATCACTTCTACTTTTCCTCCTCGCAGACCTTTCTCGAAAGCATGTTATTCAACTTCTATACACAAATGTTTCCATAAGGGGCCAAACAATAAGATTAATTGCATCAATTAATAATCTGAAGTATTCAGGGTACTTTTGGGTTGGATAAAGAACGTTCTTTCGACATCATTTGTGGCACGTTGTTGATAACCACAGACAATTATGTTGACTCGTCCCTCGGTTTATAAAAACAAGGATACATTCAATGATGTCAGAAAGCAACTGTTTACGTTGTGGAAAATCCACAGGAATTTTGTTTTTAGCACATAAAGGTTCGCCTAGAACAGCAGTCCCACCTCTGAAAGAACTATTTAGACAGCCCATGTAGTTAATATTATTAATAATATTGTATTTAGCAAAAATAGGAGGTAATCTGTCTGTCTATCCATCCATCACCATATGCATCTATCTGAAATACCTTCTTGTTAAAGAAACATTAATATACTAAAATATTAGTGCAAATAAAAATCTGTCTATTTATCTACAATAAAAACCAAAATTTATTCAGACACCTTAAACATTTTTTGCATTATCACAGTTTATTTGCTATAGTTTAGAAAATCTATCTATCATCTGTCTGTCTATCTTTATCCATCTATCCATTCATCCATCATCTGTCGCAAGCTATTTGTCACACATGAACTGTTGATTCATTTTAATTTGCAGTCTATAATCTTTAATTGTGAAAGTGATGCCTATAAATACTAGCATGTGTTGATGTTTGTGTGTGTGTGTCAGTTCTGTGAAGGCGTCTCACGCTCCTGTGGTGTCTAAGATTGATAACCGATTAGAGCAGTACACCAGCGCAGTGCAGGTGAGTCCTACATCATCCTCTCTCAAACCAAACACAAGCAAAAGATAAATCTAAATTAAACACAGGACACCAGAAGACAGCACAGTGTAATCTCTGCCTTTCCCTCCATTCAGGGCCAAAAAGAGGTCAGATCTCCCAGATCAGCTGCCATAGATCTTCCCATGGTGACAGATGGTATTCGCAACATCAAGAGCATGTGGGAGAAGGGGAATGTCTTCAGCTCTGGTGGGAGCCCAGCGTCCACCAACAAGGTTTGTGATGTTCATTCTCATAAATGGGTGGAAAAGGGGACCCCACTTTTCCTCTTGGACCCATTTCCTGTCCAACGTCACATTCTGAACTTTAACCTTAAAGGGAGTGTTTTGTTCCGCCCCATACAGGATGCAGCTGGGATAAAGGTGGGCGTGGCCGGCCGCATCAACGATTGGTTGACTAAAACTCCAGAGACGGGCAAAACGTCAGGAGGAAGACCCGCGGTAAGCCTTTGACCCTGTCCATCTATGTGCATCATGTCAGAATGTGATGGGTCTTGTTATCTGGTGCCACCTAGTGGTACTGATTCAACCCGATGGAGAAATAATACAGCGCGCTGAACTAAAACAGATGTTAAAAAAATTACAAAGAGATTCATGGGAGCATTTGCAGAGTAATTTCAGATGTTTATATGTACATTTGACTATTTCTGTCATGTAATCACAGAGAAGTCATTAAAGGAGTGGGTGTATTCAGGCTTTCTCTACTCCGGCATGCCTGCAATCCTTCATCGCTGATTGGCTGTTTATTTTAAAACTCTGGCTTCATTGTTCAAATATGGATGTAATATGAAAAGAAGCTATAAATATATTTAAATGCACAAATCTGTGTTAACTTAGAAGTCTAGTGCAGCAGTTTGAACATTGATATGGGAATCTAAAGTCAAAAGGCACATACAGTCACACAAATATAAATGCTGAACATGATCACGAATACCATCCAAAGCTAAGTCTATTATTATGTAAAGAATGTCAGTTTAATTACAGACTACATAGTCTTAGTTAAATGAAGCAAATAATTGTCATGAACATCTAAATTCAGTCATAATAAGTAGTTAGAATTAAAACCACAGCTGTTTTGCATTTAAAATTTCATCTTTTTACAGAAAAAAGAGATGCTGTGTTCATTTCTGGGTTCATTTCTATTTTTCCTCATCCAGGGGCGGTATTGTTACCGGGATGAGGTTACAGAGGGAGTTTACGGCTCATTTACAGTCGCCCATAGCGTTTAGCATAATGGGATTGACCTTTGACCTGTTGCTCAAGTGCAAAACCCCCGGCTGCACATTGGTCACACTTTCCTTACAGTTTACTATAACCATTTAATAATGACAGACAATGGACAAAATTGACTTTTTTTAAAGTCCACTTTTGTTTTTGTTGTTTAATTTCTTAAATTTTAAGTTTTTAATATTTTTTATAATTTTTTTATATTTTTTAAATATTTTTTTTAATTGTTCATTTTTGTTTTTATTATTTTTAATCTTTATTTTTTGTTTAATTTTTTTTTACATTTTGTTATATAAAATTATTATAATTACATTTGTATTTAATTATTTCATTTATTGGATGAATGAATAAACTTGGCAAAACATTATCTTATCATATTTTCAAAATGCTATGATATGGCTCCAAATACTTAAAAATAAAACACATTGCTTCATAATTACTATACACACGTGTCATATTTGTGGAGTAGCATTGTCTTCTGTCATATGAAACGGTTCGCCTCACCTGTACCTTCACGTTTTTCTGTCATTCTTTCTTTCTCTTCCACTGTTAGATTTCCCTTTGCTTCTTCCCCTGGGCTTCTTTCCTCTGCTCTCTCTTCTGCTCTCTCTCTCTCTCTGCTGAAGATCAGGTATGCAAACATCCGTTCCTCCAAGCATGCTCCTCTGCCTTAAGGACACTGGCATCCCTTATGTCATTTCTGTCAGATTGACGTGCATGTGTGTGTGTGTGTGTGTGTGTGTGTGTGTGTTTGTTTACATGAGTTGAGTAGTTCAGGGCCATCTCCTGACTGATATTACACCCCTTCCCCTCCTGCAGGACCTGAAACCGGGCGACGTGACCAGCAAACGCAATCTATGGGAAAACAAAGGGTCCTCTGCTACCAAGGTAACCAAACACAATTTTTTCCCAATCAACCCGACTCACTCTCTCTCTCAGTTATTTATACACATAACATTTTTCATATGCCCCTGGAGAATGAATTAATAAAGCACTTATTTGTCCGAACAACAGGCTGCGGGTTTTTTATAACCCTTCAGGCATGCCATTAGGCCTTTGGAGACAGTTACAGTCATAACACCCACTCTAGCATGATATCTGCAGTATAATCGCGGAGAATAACATTGCCATAACGTTGCCTGTGTGTTTTGTGTTTTAAGCCGTCCCCTTGCTAATTGTCTACAGATCTGACCACCTTGAGGAGGTAAATGTTATTCTATCGCACAGGAATGCACAGTGTTTGATGAGCCACACTTCATGCATTTATCACAGGATGGCTTAGGAACTGGCTTTTTTTTTTTTCGTTTCTTCACAGAGCTTCTCTCGCACTTTCGCTCACTGTCACGAGAGCAGGCGGTTGGTTTGCAGGAAGGAAGTGCTTTAAAGGCACCAGGAGTAACTCCTGTAGCACTAATTGACTTTTCATTAAGCTCCGCCCACCTCAGCTTCCATTGCTCACTCAGACAAGCGGTGTAATGTGTCTAATAGGAGATTTTCAGGAAATTTTTCAGTACAATGTGCTCCTGAAGTGGAAAAAGTGTGACATTGCAAAACATCTTGTATATTCCATTACAAGTTTTGCAAGTGAAATCCTTAAATTATCAAATTATTCAGTAATGTGATCAAAAACTTTTACTGTGATACTGTGAATTAGAATCAAAACTGAAAAGAGAAAAGCCTTTTTTGTAACATTTTTGTAACAACTAATGTAACATTTCAATAGCTCACAATGGTACTGTGAACTTACTAGTTACTGTAAATTGATTAACACTGATTTACCATTGAGCAAATGTAGGTCAAGATTTATTTAAAGATTGGGAAAAGGAAAAAATAATGGGTGGCATGTGTCATTATTATAAGTGACTTGGCAAGAATGCTTTCCAAATATTTTTTGAAAAAAAATAAATTTAAATATCAAAAATAATAATAATAAATATTTAAAATCAATTATATTATATTATTTAAATAAAAACAAAATTAAAATAATACATTCTTAAAATTAAATATATTATTTAAATAAAATTAAAATAATAAATAACACATATTTAAAATTAAATATATTATTTAAATATAATACAAATTTAAAATTCTGTTTAAAACTATCCAAACTTACAGGACTTCCACAGACGCTCATTAAAAATGTGCTAAAGCTTGTCGGAGTGCTCAGAAGGGCAGAGCTTAGTTCACCTTCCCTCTCTCTTCCATTCTCTCTTTTTCCCGTCACACATGGGTTTAACACCCATCACCCCTTAACAAAGGACTCTGCCTATTGTGAGAAGATCTATTTTAACACCAGCATGGGATCCAGTTGACCAAACATGGCGGTCGTGCACACGCACACACACAGACGCTCACACATCACGAATAGAAACCAAGTCAAGTCGATCCCATCGTCTGAACCTGAAAAGGTATTCCCACGAGCCCTGGCCTTCATATTTTTATATCCACAGATCAAACCGATAATAATGGTAGTCATTCGGAGCGGGCGGCTCTATATTTGGAACGGCACAATAGTATCCACTGCTGGACTGTCAGCAAGGCGTCAAGATCAGTCCGAGGCTGCGGTTAGCCACAGACTGCAGTTTTGGCCCCGAGCGCTTAAAGGACTGGTAAATGGTGACGTAAAGAGCCTAATGAAGGGAAATCTGTGGTCATAACCGCACTGATGTTACCAAAACCAGCAGGCCTGTTTGGTCAGGAGTGGAAGGAATGAGGGTTTCACTTGAATGTGAATCTGGAAAAAGAGCGGCGTATGAAACCATGCTAAGCATGTTCCTGTCATTGTACACGCAGCATGTTGGCCACAAGCGCTTTCACTGATGACTTTTTGGAGCACATAGGCACAAAAGAAGTATGTTAAAGAGGAAATGTAAAATGAAATGTGAAGGCGTAAGTGGAATAGCAGACGGATGGGCTGGGAAGGGCTCAGCCACACTGATTAGTACATTAGATTGCATTTATGTTCATCTTATTCTTTCTCTCTCTGTTTCTCTTTCTCTTTCTCTTGTTTTCCATCTTTGTTTTTGATTTGTACCTCACCCAGGTCACAAGCAGAGGAGAGACCAAATCCGTCACCAATGGTAAGTGATGACAAAATAATAACACAGTCTTCAATATCCAACAAAAACCATTTGGTCAACTCAAAACTGCTGCGAGATGTGACACAATCACAGTCAATTAGAATGTAGCCTATTTGATGTTTCATAAACATTTATGACGAGCAAGTTTTTGGGCCAATAAGATTTCACAGTGGGCGGGGCTACCAAGTGATTCGCCACTGAAAGGGACCCTTTTCACAGACTGTGATGATGCATTTCTATAGTTAAGGCCTAAAAAGGGCTTAAAAATTAGAGAAAGTCCATGGCATTAAATGTTGCATGCACTGCAGAAAATTATATCTTCCTCTGTATTTAGTTTTGTTTTATAGTACAAATGTCTAAATATTGTTAAATCAAGATACATTTAGATGCAGATTGATCATATGAAGTCTTTTGAATAATATTGAGTTGATGCTTAAAACAAGAACATCTGTAAACAGGTTAAGAAAACTAGCTTTTCAAGTAAATGCATCTTGATTTAAAAATCTTTACAGTATACACTTACATTGAAAACCAAGACTGATGAAAAACATCACTTTTTTGCAGTGTGATCAGAAGGTACAGTAAAAGATATTTCCATATTCTAGTGGTCAGGAGCAGAGCAGACCATACGCTTTTGTTTTATTTTTATGATCATTTTTTAATTTTATTATTATTTATATATTTATTTTTTTCTTTTGTAAAATGAATTCAGAATTAATGGAGATCTGTTGGAAGTTGCATTTTCAAACTTTGAAATGTTGCTAATACAAGACATCTACATTTAGAGACCATATTGACATGTTGTGTTCCATTCAATTTATTCCTTAAATTTTCTTGCATTGGTCTTAAGAAGTCTTACATTTACCCTTAAAAAACCTGCAGAAAAGTGTATTATCATCATAAAATTAGCATTTTACATTATTCAAAATAATGTAAATTTACAGCACTATTCTTTGTTTTTGCATTTATTTACAGAAAACCAGTTAATGTTGTAGTTCTATTTGTTGTAGTTTCTGTTAACCAATATAACATTTTTCCCAACTATTTGAAAAGAAAGGTCAGTTGAAACCAAGCGATTGTCAAAATGTCCTAGTGGATTGTTTTGATAAAGATTCAGATTTACCTGAAAGAGATTTTAACTTTTAGGTTGTAGACATCAAAAAAAAAAAAATCCAAAGCTTGCTTGGTTAGGACACTGTGTACATTTTATTGTGCATTGCGTTTTTGCATTATAACCTATACGTCTCTCTGTGTCCCTGAGGGGTCACTGAGGTCAAAATCAAGTCCTGCTGTGAAGGGCAGTTTCCGTCATATTGCAGAACACCCACAATCCACTCTGCCAGGACTCCCTGCCAATGATAAATCATCGCTGCAGGCACGTCGTTCAATGCCTCTTTGGCATTGTTTTCTATTTTCAATACCAGCCATTTGTTCCTCTAGATGAGGACGCGGTGGCCTTCGGGTGTGCCAAGCGGTTTTTGGGTAATGGGTGTCAGGTCGCTGCTTTAGCCTGGCCTGAACTGCCCTCCCCCGCCCCGCTCTGCTCGTCTCAGTATCAGGCCGTGGATTCTGGGCGTCTGTGAGTGCCAGCAGGGGCTAAAGCTGCATGTTTGTCACATTACTGCATGGGGCGGTAGAAGATTAGCGCGCCCGCATGCCGTCTGGAGATGTCATGAAAACTTAAATCCTTCCAACCACTTAAAAAATGGTCCGACACCACACATTTAAGAGATTCTCTGAGCTGTTTTTAGCTCTGGAGCATGAAAAATAAAAGGGTGTAGATCACAAATGCACACAGTTAAGTGTACAAAGATTTTTAATTGTCTCAAATTCACATGCAGACATGAACACGCATGATATAACCCTTTAAAGGGGACAAAATATGACCCAGATCCCATACAGAACAGGAATGTTTAAACATGATTTGTATGATAATCATTCTTAATATTTAGTAAATTTGGGTAAAATTTGACATACTAGAAATGTACTTATTTTACTGGTTCTGAACAAGGCTGCATTTATTTAATCAAAAATGCAATAAAAACTGCAATATTGTTAAAAAATGCATTTTTTTCTATTTAATATATATTCAAATGTAATTTACTCCTGTGATGCAAAATTGAATTTTCAGCATCATTGCTCCATTCTTGAGTGTCACATGATCCTTCAGAAATCATTCTAATATGCAGATTTGCTGCTCAAGAAAAAATTTTATTATTATTATCAGTGCTGAAAACAGTTGTAGCGCTTAACATTTTTGTGGAAACCGTGCTACTTATTTTTTTTGTATTTTTAGGATAAATAAAATGTTCAAAGGAACAGCCTTTATTTTGTGAATTCATAGAATTCATAAAGCATGCATAATCCTGCATAGTGCATATTCAGTTTGTATTCAATTTGAATTTCTCTTTTGTTTTTTAACAGGAATGGGCCATTAACCTTTCAAAGATGCCAGAGAGGCAGGGACCAAGAGAATGCACAACATTCCTTTTTTTAAACTTTTATTAAAACCAAAAAAATACAAGCATTTTATACTGCCAGGAAGATCTATGTGAGTAGACACAGTATAAAAGAGAGAAAAATACAAAAAAATATCTATATTTTATCACTGTATTCACAGGTCTCCATCTTGCACCATAATACCATTAACGTAATGCCTTTGCATGTAACTTCTGTTAAACTGAAATCAAGGCTGTGAAAACAAGCGACCAATTTGTTTAGATTATATAACAGCAGCCAACTCAAAACATTACAAGATTCCTTGAAAAGGAGGACGAGGAGTAGCATTCCGATCACATTTTAAACATGTTAGTTACCCTTCTCACCTGTTAATTTATAACTAAAGCAAAGCTTCATCTTGCATTTCATGCCTGTTCGCCAGTTCCAGACCGAATATGAGCACCCGTAGAGTAGCTGTATTTTATACTTTGTCGTAACGACACTTTTTTTTTTTTTTTTTTTAAATTGTCTTAATAATATATGTTAGCACATAGTGTAAGTTTTTGTAATTAACTATATATTTTACTGCTTGATACAAAATGGTCTTTGCTTTTGCTCTCAATATTATTTTATATCAAAGCAAGTTTAATTCAGTCCATTATAGTCATACCGTTAGCATTATTACATTATCGTTGGCTTTTTTACTCTTGGAAACACTGGTCTGAAGTTGTTTGTGACCATCATTTGTAAGTGTTAATCATGTGGAATAATCGGTATTGGTTCAAAAAATTGAACTCGAAAGAAAGGGAACGTGCACTTTTTGGCTTAAATGAGTACATTTCACAATTTTTGCATATAATGCAAGAACTTGGTTAATCCAAACACATCCAGCAAAGACAAAAAGCAGGACAAAGTCAGTCAATTCATGTTTATTGTTCAAGTGTTTCATTTCTCTTCTTTCCGTTGCAGTCACTCATACTAAATTGCAACATGGATGTTGTTGGCTTTCAATACAGCGCTAGTAGTTGGCAGAACATTAGTAATGCCATCATTTAAACGCGTATCATTTCTGACGTCTTTTGTCAGACAAAGAATATCCAGTTCTGCCGCCGTAGCTCATCGCTAATGTCTCTAAATGTTCAAAGTTCCTGTATTCTGCTTGTATTTTTTGACAATCAAGTTTTTTACTATTTGTTTCACTTCAGAGTAACACTATGCAAGTCGCACCACCTTTAGTTGCAATTACCTTTTTACAGATATGACTGTTTGTAGCCAATAGTTCCATACAGAGCAAATGTCTTGTATCATTGTCTCAGTGACCACAATAAAGAGACCAATGAAAAACACCTGTGATTGTGTGCTTCTCAATACTCCAGCAGACATATATCACATAACTGGCATGCTACGCTCCCTCTAACAATAGGCTCAGCTCCGGCAGCCAATCAGAGCAAAGCAGTGAGGTCACGTGAGCTGACAGGTCTGTATTAGGTGAGCTTTGGGTTAGTTTGAAACTGTCTGCTGCCCGGACCCCCGAGATAAGACCCCATCTCTCATTCTTCCTGGTGAGATCTCAGGTAAGAGGCTTCAGATTTGGTTATTGGATCCAAATGATAGTTTCTTCGTAACTAAAATCAAACAACTGCATGCCTGTCGGATTAAATTGATTGTGGGAAGTTTCCCATAATGTGTGAATCAGGCCTGAGGATCACCCTCTTCATTCCTTTGCATGGCGTAGTCTGTTCAATCATCAATGCAATGCTCGTCTTGTTCGCCAGAGGGACTGCTGGTTTGCATGCTTTGGGTTTTTGCCTTAATGCAGCTTAATACAGACTATCAATGGCAACATTCCTGTCACTGTCAGCCTGTGATTTTCCAGCCGTTCGGATGGAGTACGACCGGCCCTCGCTTATTAACGTAAAATGCACGTAACTCCAAAGTGAGACGGTTAATCTGCTGCAAAGACTTGGTGGATTTGGTCAGAGACCTCTGGCTGCTGCTGCCTGCGCTCATTATCACGAGGACTTGATTCAAAATCAACCTTTATCCAAGATGATCTCTTTGTGATGAGCCATTCGTTTGAGTGCCATCAGACAAGATAGGCTGGAGACCCCAACAGCTATTGAGCTGCAAATATTGAGTGAAAATAAGATGATAAAAACATGTTTCATTCAGATGACCTGCTGACCTTTGGACCTTCAGCAACACTGCAATACAATGAAAGAGTAAAAATGGTGTAGGATTTACTTTAAACAGTTTTCACTTAGAAATTTCTAGTAAATTTTGCAAAGAAATGAGAAGTAACACTGAATTAAAAGTAACATTTTTAAAGTAGAAAATATACCTTTCTAGGCTTTTATTTTTCAATTGTCAGTCAGCTGGTGTTTTTGGTCATTTTTTTTTCTCCTTAAATGTGTCATTCATTACATTAACTACCAACACACTAAATAAATAAATAAAGTTGGTGTTAAAAAATGGTGTAGAAACAATTTTCACTTAGAAACTGCTAGTAAATTTCACAGTTACAAAGAAAGTAACGCATTGAATAAACATGATGTTTTGAAGTAGAAAAGCTGAAAAAGTATTTTCTTGTCAGATTAACTCCAGTCATCTTTGTTTTATTTCTAACGTAGAAAAAAAAAAGTTTACAGTGCATGTTCCACTTTTTGTCCCAATTGTAAACATCATATCTACTTTATTTTCGTATAAAAAATGTTTTGTTTAAAAAATAAAAATTATAAAAACTTTATTTAAATGTTTTGCTTGAAAAGCGTGCTTGCGTCATATATTTAAAAAAGTAAAAAAGAACCAATACACATAATACAATGATATTTACAGTACATATTTTAATTGTGACTTAGGTCTATACAATGCAAATAAAACTGATCACTGCAGTATATTTTGCAAGAAATACTATTTCAGTCTTTCTGCTTCAAATTTCATGTTTAATGCATAACTGCTCATTTCTTTGTAATTATTTGTGAAATTTACAAGCAATTTTTATTTCCTGTGTACTTTGGGGTGACTATATAATCATAATGAGTTGAATTAAAATCTAGACGGGTCTTTAACGTCATCAGAAGCTGTGGAACAATGCCTTGCACAAACAATGTGCTTCAAAAATAGATGCCAAGGACACACACACTCTTGATTTACACAGAGAATGAATGGCAGGCCTGGATGAGATCAGCCAAGTTCATTGTCTGGAAAAGTGTGGAGCACCTGTTCCAAACCGTAGTTTATTACAAGTAAAAATAGCCTCTTGCACTCATTAATCAAATGTTTTATAGTGTGATTTATTTCCTGGTAGATAGTCTTCAGGACAGTGATGCAGCTTTTTCAAAGCTTGTTAAACACGCTTGTGAATATGAATGCTTGTTACAGTCCAACAATGTTGAACATAAAGATTATAGTTCTCTGGGATCAGGGACACTTGAAGAAGTTTAAAGAGGATTTGTTCTGCTGTTAGTACATGCTGAAATAAACTGAAATTAACTGAACTCCTTAGACATGCACGTAAGGTCCCTTTATAACTTAAACTCATTTACTTTGTCAGGAATCAACTAGTCATGGCTGACGCAGAAGAGGTCGTGGAGGAGGAGGTTCAGTACGTATGAACTCCTTACTTTTTAACAGTTTGAATTCATTTGTACTCCAAATGAAATACTGCTGAATACTGAGTATAGACTGTTTAAACTTAAACTTAAATTGGAAGCGGCCCGTAATTCTCAGCACGTTTGTCTAATTACTCTATTTATATCTCATACCTTATGCAAACGCTTATGTCACTATGGCAATGACTGACGCAATTGTATTACGAGCTCTGTTATCAGCCTCTCAGCGGAAAATGTTCTCTGAAAAGTTCTTTGGGGAAACCAAAATGGTTCTTGTGTAACATCACTGCGAAAACCCCATTTTGGAATCTTTATTTTTAATAGAACTATATACGGAAATAGAAACTTAAACAGCAGTATTGTGTGACATTGTTGCCACGTGACAACATTACACTGTTTGGCGATCAGTCAGTTATTTAGCATAAAAGGTCTTAAAGTTTAATAGTCTGATCATGTCATAGTAATAGTTGGAGTAGAAATGGTAGAAATTGCAGTTATCAAGTTAGCATTGTATTGTGGGATACACAATTCTAATACTCCAAGCACATACTGTATACAGCAGAAATAGTCAAAGTAGTATGTAGTATGCTAGGAAATTCCATACACAACCTACATTGTTTATATCTACACTCTCAGAAAGCTGTCATTGGGACGTGCCCTAAGGTACAAATCTAAAAAGTCCTAGGGAACGAATTTAGGTTATAAAAACATTGGTGAAATATTTCTAAAACACTGACATGTCCGGTTTATTTGTTGTGATTATAATGTTATCTAAAGTTTACAAAAACGTTTCTGACAATGTGCGACTAACTTTTTCACCCAAAATAAAATGTTATTTGAACATTTATTTTTAACATTCTTAGAACGTTTAAATGTCCGGTTTTCTCATCATGATTAGAACGTTATTTAAAGGTTCCTAAAATGTTTCTCACAACGTTCTAAATTTTTCACCCAAAATATAACATTATTGGACATTTATTTTAAATGTTCTAAGAACGTTAAAATGTCCAGTTTTCTTGTCAAGATTAAAACACCATTTAAAGGTTCCTAAAACTTTCTACTAATTTTATTTTCACCCAAAATAAAATGTTATTTGAACGTTTATTTTTAATATACATTTTCTCTCAACATTATGAGAACGTTCATCAAGTACAAATACATCATAAGGACGTCATAATAACATCCGAGAATGTTGATCCTAGAACATTTTCTCTCAGTGTTATAAGAACATACAGTAATCATCTATTAATAATGTTATTAGAACGCTCCATAAGCATTACTTTAAAAACGTTTTTGTTACATTTTTAGAACTTTTAAAAAATGTTAGTGAAAGTTGTGAGAGCATTCCCTATTGGGGTGACAGCTTTGTTTCTGAGAGTGTAACTCAATTCCATGTATCATCTCTTTCATTGATTATCCAGCTCTATGTCAACTGTTTCTCCTTTTCTTTTCCTCTATCCACCATGAAACAGGGAAGGTAAGCCAGTATGAGTATCTGCTGCTTAAAGCATCACCATTAGCCATATTCATGCACTAATCACTAATTATGTGCTCATGGAAATGGAGGCTGGTCCAGAGGAAGTTCTGCATGCTGTTGTGCTATTTTAGTCTGTGATCATTGTCCTCAGCTTCATGGCCAGTGGAGTTGAGTTACTCAAGTAACTAATATCAGTTTGTGTTGAGTGATATTTTAATATCCAGTATGTCCTGCCCATGTCTGTCTCCTCTTGTGTCAGTTGCCACATTCTGTCCATAACAGTCCGTAAATCTAATATTTGTCTGCAAGTATTTATGGCATAGTCAAAATAATTATGTGAAAATCACATTAATTTCATTTAACGCATCATTTGGTCCATGTGATCACACAAATGGCATTAGATTCTGAATATATGAACTTCCTCAAAATGTTATTTACAAGCTGTTGGGTGGATCTCAATGTTCTGACAAAGGTTAAAGATGATCTGTTGACTTGATTCAGCATCTTGATCATGCAAATATTCCTCTTATGCTTATGAATGTATTTGCTACTAATCATTATTATGTTCACACTGTAGTGGAGGAAACCGAAGAGGAAGGTAAAGCCGTGTTCGCTGTGTGTTGTGTTGCTTTCCTGCATGAGTTTAAATTTAAGATTAACTCCAAAACACTATTAAATTAGATTTAGATTATACTGATACCATATTTGTGACCTAAAACCATTAGAAACCTTCTTTATAAGTTTCTTCTTCATTGATTAGAGTCTTTCACATGCATGCATGCAGAAATTTCAATTTATTTTCATGTTTAATTAATTTACTTATCCTTGTTTATGCAATTATTTATTTCTTCCTTCTATCTTCCATTTCTTCTATCATTCCTCCTCCTGAAGTGGAAGGTAAATTTTTCACAACATATACTTAGCAATAATTGTATTTTAGTAATTTATGCAGCCATTATTTCATTACTTTTTAATTGTTTTAGTGGTATATTACACCATAGTGTGGAAGGCCATTTCTGCCATGGAATAATAAAAATGGTAAAAAAAAAAAAAAAATTAATAAATAAATTGCTTAATTTTTTATTGTAATTGTGGATTTTTATCTCACAATTCAGGCTTTGATATATAAACTCTGAGTAGTTCATAAAGTATGAGTCACAATTCTACTTTTTTTTAAATAATGGGGGGGAAAACTCATGAATGTGAGGAATTTTTTAATTTCGTGGCGGTAACAAGCTTTCATACTTTAACTTTATTGCAGTATTTTAAGTAAATTCACCTTTTTCTTATAATTAAAAAAAAATAATTGTAAACTTGCATGATATTAAAAACACATTGCATTACACTCATTTACTGTATGCATATTAATCATTTCTCTTCAATAGTGCCGCCTCCATCAGAGGAAGGTAAAGCATCAGTCTGACCTTTATTCTGTGGTGATTTTCTATACATGCAAATTTGCAATCACCGTTGCAAGGTGTTTAGTAATTTATGTTATATTTTCATATTAGAACCAGCCCCCGAGGAGGAAGGTAATCATTCCCTCGTTTGATTTGCAATTCAGTTATTTAAATGTTTTATGATTTTTTTTTTTTTTTTAAATATTATCATAGGTACAGTATCTGTAAACCATTGCATCAACACTGGCAGGTCTTATGTTATGGAATGTTTATAATTTCTCTAAACTAACTGATGTGCTGTTCTTATAATAGAGCCTGCAGAAGTAGAAGGTAATTATTTCAGTTCTTATTAATACTATGGTTATTTATATATACAAGTGTCTGTAAATCTTCAATCTTTTTAACCACTTATCTCATATCTCATAACAGAGGAGCCAGAACCTGAACCACAAGGTAAAGCTCCTCAGGTTTATATTCATTCATAGAATATATATTATGAACAAAACATTTTAAAAAAAATCCAGATATTCAGGTTCTCATTTTGGCAGCTGATTTTGTAAATGGATCAATGGGTGTACAATAAACTCTGTTGTGTCCAATGATGGACGGCTCATTTTCTTATTAATGAATTCAAAATGTGATGATCTGAATCAAATGTTTACCATCATTGCAACTGCATGATGTGTCATTGTGAAGGCTGGAGGACAGAAACTGTGTTTATCTGTAAGGTTTGTATGTCATGATGCAATATATCAGCTAATTTCAATCGCATGTGTGATGATTGTTGCTGTCAGAACATTGGGTCATCACATTCAGCCGGGAATTTGTTTCAAAATCAGAACATTCCCAAATATTGTTCTTTTTTTCCTTGAAACATTTCAAATGTGCTTATACGACTAGTTAATGTGAAATTGTCTGTTCATCTGTCTTCATCTAACAAAAGCTTCTGTGGAGGAGGAGGCCACAGGTAACTGCTTCATAAATCACACACATATGGTTTGCTTGATTCTCTGGGAGTCTGTAACATACTTTGTGTATCACATTAATAGTGATTATGTATTTTGTATATTTTTATCCCCAGATGAGACAAAACCAAAGCCAAAGTATGTTCTTCACTGATATCTCTTTCTAAAGTTGTGTGTTTATCTTCATATGTACATACTGCACACCATCAGTATTCATGACTAACTATTATTTTACAGATTCATGCCAAATATCACTGCTCCAAAGATGCCTGAAGGAGAGAAGGTGGACTTTGATGTGAGTTTGGATTTGAATTACATCACTTCCTGTTAGTCCTGTTAGTGTTTGGAATGGAATACTAGCACCTTGCTTATACTACAATGAATTTTGTAAACCTGCACATTATTAATGATAAATATTTTCAATAGTATGCTATATATGACATTACATTTGCCACATGACTTTATTATGTGAATGTTTAATTCTGCAAGTATTATGTCTGAAATGTAAACTTATTTTCCATTTTGAATCCAATCTACTGTAAAAAATAAATAAATAAATAAATAAAAAATCTTAAAGGGATAGTTCACCCAAAAATTAAAATCATCATTTACTCATCCTCCACTTGTTCCTAACCTGTATGAGTTTCTTTCTTCTGTTGAAAACAACATCTCTTTCTTCTGAACGTTTCTTTCTTCTGTTGGTAACCAAACATTTGACGGTAGCCATTGACTTCCATAGTATTTTTTTCCATAGTATGGAAGTCAATGGCTACCGTCAACTGTTACTAACAATCTAACAATCTTGGGAACAACTTGAGGGTGAGTAAATGATGTCAGAATTGTCATTTTTGGATGGACTATCCCTTTAAATTCTGTCAGTCTGCTCAAATAGTAAATATTAAAAATCGAGATGTATATTATTTCCATTATACATTGTAGGATGCAGTACTCAGAACTGAAAATTAAAGAGACAAGTGATAAATAGGAAAATGAAATTTGAAATAAAGAACTTCAAAGCAGTACCCAGCATTTCCACCATTTTTTTTCAGTAAAAACAAGTGTCATGTGTTGAATACCACATATTTATGCATGGTCTTCACAATTTGTAAAAAAAAAAAAAATGGATGCTATTCGTACTATAGAGTTGTATGTTGGTGTAAATATTGCTTTCATATGTGTGTAACAGGACATCCACAGAAAACGTCAGGAGAAGGATTTATCTGAGCTTCAGTCTCTGATCGAGGCCCATTTCATCCAGAGGAAGAAAGATGAAGAGGAGCTGATTGCTCTGGTCAACAGAATCGTAAGTCCGGGAAGAACTGATAAAATCCAGAACAAGATTAAATAGCTTAAAGTGCTAAATAAGAGTGAGTCTTTACTTGTGATCGACAGTGTTGTATCTGTGCAGGAGAAGCGTCGCACTGAGAGGGCAGAGCAGCAGAGAATCCGTACAGAGAAGGAGAAGGAGAGACAAGCCCGTCTGGCCGTGAGTGACACACTCTTCAGCCAATAGGAAGCAGCTGTTTACCTCCACAACTCTAAATAGAAATGTAGTGAAAACTCTTTCCATTGTCCCTCATCAGGAAGAAAAGGAGAGAAGAGAGCAAGAGGAACAGAGGAAGAAACAAGATGAAGATGCTAAGAAGAAGAAAGCCCTTACTAACATGACACACCAGTATGGAGGAATCCAGCAGAAGGTTTGAATGAAGAGATTTCTGGCAAACGTACATTATCGTCATGCTTTGTGAAATACAAAGCTACCACAGCAGTACCAAGTAAAGATTGATGGGTTTTAATTCAATTTGTCTGGCAGGGCGAGAGCCGCAAGGGGGCAAAGAAACAGACGGAGAGAGAGAAGAAGAGGAAGATCCTGGCAGAGAGGAGGAAGCCAATCAACATCGATCACCTGTCTGAAGATAAACTGAAGTAAGTCACCGCTGAACATGATATGGAAACACTGGTGTTGTGGAAATGGCCACTGACAAAGCTTCTGATTGGTTCTCGCAGAGAGAAGGCCAGTGAGCTCTGGCAGTGGATGATGCAGCTGGAGGCTGAGAAGTTCGACCTCGGCGAGAAACTGAAGAGACAGAAATATGATGTAAGTGCTGACAAAAAAAAACGTACCAAAATTACAGATTTGAATCACTGTCAATATGAATTTTGTACATTGCATTTTTGTTGCAAATAACCATTTCCTTTTGCCCTATTGCCTTCATTACAAGAAAAATATCAGCTGTCGACATATATTTTAAGCGTGAGTCTACAAAAAGTAGATTATAAAATATTTTTTAAAATTCTGATAGTTTGACAAGACCTAAATCACTTAAAGTCAACATAAAAAGAACTTAATTTACTTTTTTAATACCTTTTTTTGGTGTTATTGTGAACAATTAATTGGTTTTCCACCCATAAATTACATCATCCAAGCTCTGCCATATAGAAATCAGTTGTTTTGTTTTTTTTACATATTCCCAATAAACACATTTTTTGTGAAGTAAAAGTCCTACCTTACACTTTTTCTTTTTAAATATCTACTTTACTCTGAAATATGTCATATGGTGCATTCAAGTCATGTCGGAAAGCATGTATTTATGAGTTGAACGCACATAAATATCACCACAAAATCGTATAAGTTAATAAATTATATAAATTATATAAGTTATATAAGTTAATAAATTATTTTTATAATTATACAATTTTACAATAAAACTAATTTGCATGTACAAAATACTATAGTGTTGTTTTATAAAAATTGATAAAAATTCAATTTAAAGCACCTTCTTAAATTGGATAAAAACTTAAAGGAAAAACACACCCAATGTGCATTCTTTATTAATCATTTTATAGAGTTAAAAACATGACACTGCCACACGACAACTCTTAAATACAAACTTCCCAGAAGACTTGAATGCACCAATATATTCAGATTACGAAATTAAAATGATTTGTGAATATATGACGTTGACTTTAAAAAGATTTATCCGGTAAATTAGCTCTCATTTGGGCGCTGTTAAAAAGGCGTCCATGGCCTGCCTGTCTAAAACTGTGACTTGCTTCCAGATGAATGTTCTCCAGACCCGAATCATTGAACAACAAAAGTTGTAAGTAACCGGCTGTAAGGGCGGCCACCTCACTTGTTGTGTAGCCTGCTGTTGTCAGTCAGATTTGTGTCAGGTCTGGGCTCTCGATCGGCCGAAAGGAGGTGGCGTGCTTGTGGCTGTAATCAGGCAGCGGACATCTGTGAATCCACAGGTTTCCCCATCAGCTGGTCCTGTTGATATTGTCTTTTGTGCTTAGCAAGGCTTCCGTATGTGTCCCTTACAGATCACTCAGCTACTGGCTAGAGTCAGAGATCACCAGAGGTAAGTACCCTGAGCCACACTGGTCACTTTCCCCTGGTTTCAGTGAGGTCTGGTTGAAAGGAAGGAAGCAGAGGAAGTGTTGCTGTTGAACCGACCAAGATGAAGCTGCTTTGGTTTGATCTGCTCAACAGACCCTGCTCCTTTCAGATCCCAGGCCCAATGAAACCGTATGATCTTGACCGGAGTGAGTTTGGAGCATGTGGTCCAGCTCAACCCCAGCATCAAACGGGGAAACGTTTTGGATTTTTACACTCAATCCTAATAGGACCAGTTTAAGCGGCTCCTTCACTTCGTACTTTATTGTCATTGGCAACACATACAGTACATGAATTTGCCCACATAGGCTGATAGAATCATTCATGTATGCAGATAAATACATATGCATTATTAGAAATGTTCACCCAAAAATCCAAGATGTATATGAGTTGTTTCTTCATCAGAATAGATATGGAGAAATCTAGCATTTCATCACTTGCTCACCAATGGATCCTCTGCAGTGAATGGGTGCCGTCAGAATGAGAGTCCAAACAGCTGATAAAAACATTACAATAATCCACAAGTAATCCACACCACTCCAGTCCATCAGTTAACATCTTGTGAAATGAAAAGCTGTGTTTCTCATAAAAAAATTTAAAAAATCAATCATTAAGGTGTTTTTCATTTGCTTATGGCCAAAATAGAGTTCATAATCCGCTTCCTCAAGTGAAAAAGTCCATCCTCTGTTGTCCTCTCACATTAAAATCCTCACACATATTTGTTTAGAACTGTTTTGGACTGTTTTGGCTTGTAAACTGTGCTTGGTCTGTGTATATTTGTCTCCTGATTCAGATTAAACAACTTTCACTGGAGAAACCAATATTATGGATAAAGGACTTGTATTTTTGAAATCAGCAGTTTAAAGTTTAAAATGTCATGATGGATTTGTTTCTTACAAACATGTAGGTTTTTGCTTCACAAGATGTTAACTGGAGTGGTGTGGATTACTTGTGGATTATTGTGATGTTTTTATCAGCTGTTTGGACTCTCATTCTGACGGCACCCATTCACTCATTGGCGAGCAAGTGAAACAATGCAAAATTTCTTCAAATCTCATCTACATCTTGGAAAGCCTGAGGGTGAATAGATTTTCAGCAAATTTTCATTTTTGGGTGAACTATTCCTTTAATATATTGGACATAGATGAGAGAGACTCCAATAAAACGGTAAGTTCAAAATGAATATTTTGCCTCTGGAGACGGAATCTGTAGGCTGAACGAGAGGGTAAGAAACACATTAGGCCGAAACAAGACTCAAACATGGACTGCATGTGAATGAGTGGCACTTTTTTCTTGCATGTCTTCTAATCTTGTGAACTGCCATTCTGATAACAGTTTTTTTTATTTTGTTTTCACTTCACTTTTAAAATGTGGTAAGGACAGGAATCCTTTTTGGTTTGTGGTTGTTCTTTAAATTAATATCCATGGGTTGGCTGATGAATATTAATTAAGGTACGCTCAGATAAGTAGTCTGTGATCTGAAATCAAGTCTGTAATTTGCAAGTAAAAACTGAAATGCACTGCGATTAGATGTGCAAAATCATTTAAATAATTTCAATAGCATAATGACATGTTCCGATTTAGTAGATCAACGGACTCTTAAAAGGATCAGAAATATAAGTTTTTATTTTGATATGCAGGTTTGATGATTATTTTTCTCTTTTCAGTGCCAAAGGTCGTGGCAAGGGCAAGGTTGGCGGCAGGCTGAGGTAAACGTGCAGCGAATCGAGGCGCCACAGAGATCCAGAGGACTTTGTCTTCTTCACATATGCATTTGTAGTCATTATAAAACCATCATTCTGTTTGATTGCACTTGTAGAGACAGTAAAGTGACATTTTACTGATGTCCTGTTTTATTTCTGCTTTTTTGTCTTAGACACACAAGTATTCTGCAGTCATCACTAAATTGTATCATTCATTTTATCCCTGCAACATTAAAAGAGTCAAACTGCCTACAAAGTGTCCTGGTGACTGTTTCTCACCTACTTATTTTCAATTATTTTTCAAAACCTGCTTTTTTAATCACTGCACCCACACATGAAAATGTAATTCATAAGCAATGCAAAGAAAAAAAGGAAAGGTGCGGAGCCAATATGATCTTAATAAATTAATTTCAACATACTATGAAACCAATGTAGATCATAATAATAGAAAGAGGACCTGGATAAATAAACGAAAAGCAATCACTGAATGTAATGTCTTTCTTGAGAAATGCATATTGACCAATATTAACTTTACTATAATACTACTATACTAAACTATAATGCTATAGTAAATTACCACAAAAATCACAGGAGGGTGCAACCTGTTTAAGGTTGTTAGACTCAATATGCAGTGGTGTAATTCACCAAAATAACCACAGGAGGGCAATTTAAGTTGAATAGACTAGATTTGCAGCGTGTAATTCACAAAAATCACCACAGGAGAGCACAACCCATTTAAGTTGAAAAGACTTGATTTGCAGTGCTGTCATTCACAAAAATCACCACAGGAGGGTGTAACTTGTTTAAGGTCATTAGACTTGATTTGCAGTGGTTTAATCCACAAAAATCACCACAGGCGGGCGCAACCCATTTAGGTTGAAAAGACTAATTAATTAAAAAATAAAGATGAGGCAGTGTCAATGCCAAATTTTCAAAAAAAAAATTTTTAATTTTGTTGCTAAATGTGAGGGAAGAAAGAGCTTCCTCATTCACAGCAGAGGGGAGATTTGAACCCACACTTGCTACATTGGGCTGAGGTCTTACGCCACACACACTAACCACTGAGACATGCCATGAACACAAAGAGTAGTATTCAGTTACTATAAGAAAAACATTTACACAGTCCAAAAAAAATTAATAAATAAAAATTGTCTACAATTAAAGGTACAATTAAATTATATATATATATATATATATATATACCGTTGAAACCAGATATTTACATACACTTCAGAAAAAAACACAAAAACTTTTTCTTCTTTACTGTCAAACATTAAATCAGAGTAAACTTTTTCTGTTATATACAATTAAATAAAAACTAATACCAAAAGAATTTTGTGTCTAGGTACAATTGAATTAAATTAATTTTAAATATTAATAATTAAAATATTAAATTTATTATGTAAATATCAGATAAAATAATATATAATATTAAAGCTATTAAAAATATAAGCATTACCTGTCCATGACCAGATTTCTGTTAAAGTAAATGTCTGTCAACATGTTCCAGAACTCCACCATTCCTTATTCTATAGTTTAAAGAGATAAAGACAAACTGTTCTTTACCAGTAACTTTGTGTCTTTATAAGGCATCTGTGCCACACTCACTTTCTAGAGTGATATTGGATAATGAACATCCAAACATCCAAAACAATGCTGTGAGCTCGGCTAAATGTGATGAGAAGAACCTGGGGCCTGTTCCATAAAAGACGCTAAGAAAAGCGGGGATTAAAGTCCAAAACCTGACTTGAAATAACCTAACAAATCAATCGGGACTAAA
>JAFVLL020032690.1:58560-76802 GCA_021397915.2 Tor tambroides | reverse complement strand
ATCTTTTAATCATATTTGTAAATGTCTTGTCTCCACAGCCAACAGAGCAATTTTGTCTTTACTGTTCCAATACTTTTGGAGGGCACTGTATATATGTTGCATGAGTTGTGTGTTGAAACCCTGAGTAACATAAAAGGAACATGGGAAGAAGAGTCTCTCAAAATTGTGTATGCCGTAGCCTGACCTGTGTCTAGCAGATGATACCAGGAACCTTAATATCCTAAACACTGTCCTTTAATATAATCATATTTTCCACTAGCAGAACGTATTAGCACCTCAACTGACAACTGCATGGAAATCATAAACGAGGACTATGGCATTAGCTAACAATTAAATTATGCTAATATTCTCCTGGTGAGAAGACATGGTGCTAGTTCGGTCACAGTACATTAAACACAGAGCGGTTTGTTCCGGACCACAGAAACGCAGAGGGGAACTTTAAAATTAGCATGACACCACCTCCAACAGAGGTAAACAAGATTTAGAAAAGACATCAGTGAAAGCTTTTTAGAGTATCCCCAGCAGGAGAAGAGGAGACAACAGACTGAATGTGTCTGTTTATGGGGTGTGTGGACAAGACAGATAGTTTCCCCTCACATTCACCGCTTCATTGACTCGGTGTTTGAATTGCAGTAGACATTTTCCACAAATGGGGAACAAAATTCTGTCAGTCAGTGATAGGAGGTGCTTAACCTTGAAAAAAATATTGACTGTGAACCTCAGGAGGTCAAACTAATTATATTTTCAGTTTTTCCCCGGTTTTTGTACATTTCTAGCAATTAAAAAAAAGAACCAGGAGAGAACAAAATATATGATGTATCCATTTTACACGGGGGAAAAAAACCCAAGTGGCTAAAATGGACATTAATATTATTAAAATGATTAAATATTAAATATTAGATTTATTTACATTTATATTAAAAAAGTCAAAATAGTTTTTAAACCCCTAATTTTTTTTTTTTTTGATCAATCGAAAATTAAACAGGATTGAACTGAAAGGAAAAAATGAACAATCAATAGAAAATTAATCGGGATGGAACTAAATGGACAAAATGAATAATCAAAATTGAACTAACTATAAAAAATGCCATTATTATTCGTATGTAAGTGAGTGAGTAAATAAATAAAATATATGTATAATATATAGTAATTAATAATAAATATATAAAAATTACATTAATATTATATTAAAATACAGTTATACAATAGTAAAAAACTAAATGGACAAAATGAACAATCAAAAAAAGTGTTTATAAATAAATTAGTTAAGTAAAATAATAAATAAATAAAACATTTAATAATTAAATAGACTGTGAACAACATCCCCATTTTAAGGGAGTTATACAAATATTTGTATAACTAGGCTAGGCTAATTTTATGTCTAATTTTGTGTTTAACATATCTAATAGGTCTCACAACAACATACATGGGATTTGTCCCTCTAATGCTTTACAAAAAGTAACAGGACACTGAATTGTACTAGCAAAAAGCGCATTGGAAAATGGCAGCAGTTTTGTGACCTTCTGTGTTATCGCTCAGTGTGAGGAGATGGCTTGGCATCTCATCCAGACGTGTCATTGCTGTCTGATGGGTGACTTTGCAGCATGCATCTCCCTCCCTCCCTCCATCTCTCTCTCTCAGATGTGTTGAACAGTGTATGTGAGCTTTATTCTGTCCCTGTGAGCCAGTGACAGTAACGGCCTCAGGAGGGACTTTTAACAAACCAATGCCACTTTGTATGCTAGAAGACGTCACTCATGCAAAGGCTGGGAATGCTGAATCAGCAGCACAGCATGCAGTGAACCCGTCCTCACTCATTTGCCTTTGTGCTATAGGCTGTCAGAACATATTCTGGGCAATTGGACTCCTTGATTCGACTGCCATGGCCTCTGTGCACAGCTCTATGGACAGTGAAATCAAGGTGCTATGCAAATAGGTCTCATTTGGAGCATCAATGAAGTTAATCAAGCTTTAATTAAGCTTTCAATTTGGGCCAGTGAGGCAATGAATAATTTGCTGCCCTCTGAGCTTCACAGCAGTGGGTTGAAACAAGGTGATTGCTGATAAGCTGCTAATATTCATTCACATTTTTGGGCAATTATCAATTTAAATTTGAAACGATTTCAAGCATTTTAGCAAAAGGTCATGAAAAACATGATCTTAAAAAAAGTCAAGCGTGTCCAAATCAATGTTATAGATAGATGGATAATTTTAAGTTTTTTTAAGTTTAGGTTTTCATCTAATATCTATGATTTATTTATTTATTTTGGCTTTAATTTAAATACTGAAATTTTTCATAGTTTTATATTTTGTTTTACTTAGCACTTAACAGGAAGCTGGTTTCCCAACATGACCAGATGAAAATTAGCAGACTGGTCTAAGGTGTTTTTTAAAAGGAATACCAACTGTACTTTACAGGACAAAAGCATATGTCCGCTGCGTTTGCCTTTTTAACAGCAAATATTGTCTATTATGCTATGATATGATCTCACTCTGGCGTGCTGCTCTGACTAAGCATGTTTCATGAGTTAGAGTAAAATCATAGCTGAGGAAAGACTCAATACAACTACTATAGACCCATTATGAAATCATTTTTCTAAACAAACGGCGTCTTTGAGGGGCCATGCACATGCTCGTGGCAGTAAAACTGAAAATAAATTTGTGTAATAGATGAGATGCTCTGTTTCTGTGCGGCAGGTGTATTTGCCAAACACAAGCGGTGAGCAACGCGGTAGGAGAAGCTATTAACTTGATGTTCAGAACAAGTGCAGCCAAGTCATAGTAAATTAAACACTTCAAAGTCAGATAAAAAATGGACAGTTAAATTAGCCGAAGTGTTTTGCCATTTTAAAAGACCGTCTCAAATCCCAGTTTAATGAGACAAGTAAGCAAGCCATTTGTTAGGGGATTTTGCATCTGTGGTGCTATTGAAACCTCGCTATGTTTGTTCAAACAATGCGAAATGTCAACTTCTGGCTCAACCACTGACATAATTACAGGATGAGAGAGATGAGGCGTTAGAAGTGCTGTGGATGCCTGTTTGGAAACAATCATTATTGTAATTCTAATGGTGCCACAGTGTTATGTTAGTATTATTTATATACGTTCAGGAGAAAAAGTGTGCATGCTGAACGTAAACAACGCTGATTACGTTGATTATGTTCTGGGGAATGTGCACACATGCGTCGTGGTAATCTCCAAAATGGTGGAAGACGGTAACTCGGGGAGAAGAATTTTTGAATAAATGATTATTTTTGTTTTCTTTGCGCACAAAAAGTATTCTCGTAGCTTCGCAAAATTTAAGTTGAGCCACTGATGTTACATGGACTGTTTTACCGATGTCCTTGCTAGGTTTCTGGGTCAGGGAACATTGCAGTTGCATTGCTGTCTATGCAGGGTCAGAGAGCTGTCAGATTTCATCAATAATATCTTAATTTGTGTTCTGAAGATGAACGAAGGTCTTACGGGTTAGGAACGACATGAGGGTGAGTAATGCATGACAGAATTTTCATTTTGGATCTCTTTAAACCTGCATTGCATATATTTAACTGAATCGTAGCCTTTGTGAATTCACAATAGCATTATGCGTTATTACGATATTTAAATGGGATTAATATATCATGCAGCCCCGGAAAATGGTCTAATAATGCATTTCATGGATTCTCGTCCATGGAATGTGCCACTTCCGGTATTTTGCCGGTTACTCAACACAGGAAAAATGCAATTGAGGATTTTTTATTTGAAATCAAGTACTCAAATTGAATCAAGGAATTTTGACAGACCTATCATATTAATTAATAATATCTTAAAATAATTTTATTTTTAGATTGTTTTCTACAGTCCAAACGCCACTTCCTCTAACATCTACAGCAAATAACCAAGCAGCAACAAAAAACAAACTCAAAAACAAGTCAGCTACTAAAAGTTTAGCGTGAACGCGGTCAGCAATGTGGGCAGCTGATTAACCATTTTTCCAGTGCCAACATTTGTTTATTGGTCCTGTTGACGAAGCCAGGAGATAACAGCCCCACACGGTATGAAAGCGTGGTCGGGTAATTATCTCCAGCAGAGGCGGCAACGGCGACTCTGCTCGGTTGAAGGATATGAAATATCTTTCAGGATCTAATTACTGGGTAGCCAGAGGTGTAATTTCCCTCTTTCGCTTGGCGCTTTCAGATATGGGAAGAGAATGCTGAATGTGTTCACTTCAGGTAAGTGCTATCACACTCGCTGATCTTATTCAGATTCAGAGCTCAGCCGTGGAGAGGAAGGGCAGGAAGGATAGGAACCATGTGCAAGAGGTCTGAACGTACAGATAAAGACAGACTATCATAGCAGAGACAGGAAGAATAATAGACGTATGGCCTTTCTTTAATACCAAGCGACCTCGTCGCATTTATGTTGGAGTTTTATTGCTTTCATCGCTTACAGCAGCTTGACCAAGCTTCTCTTCGCACAATTGCATGCGCTTAGCATAATGTGGCATTTATAAAGGTTTGTTTCTGAATTACCGTGGGCGGTACTTTCAACCTCCTGACTTCTGTTTTGCACAAAGAATGGCAAAGGCAGCTATAAAAATTCGAAAGCTAATATTAAAGTCAAGAGAAGTCTCCAGCCAGAGCCTGCATGGAGGTGCTGATACATTAGAGAAGTTTTACAGGAAATCAATAACCAAGCCTTTTTCTGTTTACTTCAGCCATTCTGATAAAAACGAAAGGTTTTAAAGAATGAATCAAACTGGAACTAGGCAAAGACTGATGGGAAATCTCTTGTTGAGAGGATAAAAACCTATGAAGAACATCTACTTATTCAATGTACTATACAGAGCAATAAAGAAGGCCTTTGTGGTATTTGTAGGATGGGACGTCAAGGTAAAAATAGTACTTTCAAATGTATTTCAAGACCCTATTCCATTCAGTTGCATTCCATAAAGCTATTCGAAAAGAAAGCATCTAACTGCACGTGAAAGCTTTCAAGCTTCAAAAAGGATGCGGAAGCACCATAAAAGCATCATAGAAGTGGTCCACACAATGGACTGGATGAGGAATTCGAATCGAATTGAAGTAGCTATTCATTGGAAGGAAAATTGTTTTGAGTCAGATTTGAATGATCCAGTTTACAAAACCTAATGATTCACTCTCAAAATTATTTAATTTATTGAGATGACTCAGTGATCCAGTTGCAGCAATTAACTCCTCACTGGAGGTGAAGATCAGTGAATAATGAGATAAATCAAGTTGATGTCTTCCTCACAAAGCTGTCACTTTTATAGTGATTTGCATTCAGTTTTAAGCCACTGGAGTAAGTCATAAAAATAGTGTTAATTTAATTTTAAATGTAGTCTTAGTCTGGTGTCAAGTTTGCTTTCTAGTTATCATATTTAGTCAGCCTTGTCTTGTTTTTGTTTAGTCAAGTTTTAGTTTAGTCAACTAAATGTCTGAACATTTTAATCTAGTTTTAGTCAATGAAAACTTTGTCACATTTTCGTCATGCTGTATAATAATTACAATCGCAATGATTGTTGTCATGAGAGATATATATTTTTACATTTCAGGTATTGCACTTTCATCAATAAGCAAAAAGCAACAGAATGTGAACTCATACACATGGTTTATTTTACCTCATCTAGTGTACTGATTTATTATAGGCTATTTAATATATAAATTAATATCAAAGACTTATAAATGCCCTCTCTCTGTCTACATAATGAAAACTGGTAAAACAGTGAAATTCCTAATAGTAATTCCAATAATTCAAAATTGGAGACACACAGAATACACACTGGCTGAATGACACTTTCATTTAAGTCGAATATCTCACATGGAGATCTCTGAACTTCAGCTTACTGGTTTGTCAGTGTTTCATCAGCTACACTTCCGTAATGAAGAGTGAGCGCATGCACATGGTTGCCAGATTGCAAAAATTAAGCAAAACACCAGGCAGAAAAATGTATCTTCTTAACAGCAAAGTTCTGATTTGGGGATTTGAACTCTTCTTATCTGGCAACCGCACACATGAAAGCTCTCGTAGTAGAGGCGTGTACAGTAGTCTGCAGTAATATTTTGTCTCCTTTTTTCGATGAAAATAAAAGGAGATTTTATCGTTTTTATTTTTTTTTTAAATTCTCGGCTCGTCTTTTATCGTCAGCGATATTGCATGTAGATATAGTCACAGTTATTGTTTATTGACCTTATTGTTGTCTTGTCATTGTCTCGATTTAGTCATGGGAAAGAAGCTCGTCAAAGAACATTTTTTGTCAGTTTTCATTAATGACATTAACACAACATGAAAATTTGCAGTGACATGGGGTAAGTTCATTTACATTTTTGGGTGAAGAATGAGGCCTCTTTTTGAATTGTGTGGAATGTTTAGCTCTTGATCAATAAAAAAAAGATTGATCCCTATTAGATATTAGAACATTCAACACAACTGCATCAAACGTACTAGAGCTCTTGTAGTCTTTCTTCTTCAGTTTGCGTCTCATCATGGTGCCGCGGGGACTTGTGGGATACATAGTGCGTGGCAGCGTGTTCATGTTGAGTGAGCTCAGACTGTAGGCACTCATGGAGGTGGGAGAGAAGGATGAACCAAGAGCTGTGTGGGAAAGAGAGAGGAACATTTTAGCAAAACTCTCATTATCAACTCTCAATGATTCATTTCAAAACCTCATATATTTAGTATATAAAGTTTAGTTTTGCTTGGTAAAATGCTTCCTGTTTTACAGTTTTTCCTCATTTTAAAACAACAATTTGAGTGAAAATCCAACAAAAATGCCAGGATTTCATAGTATTTGATATGTCTCTCTTTTGCTTTACTGGAGCTGCAGGATCTTCAGCATGATTTCAGATGATCCAAAGAACATCTTGAATGTCTTTGGAAGAACAACATTTGACGGTCTATACAAATTCACATGATCAATCTCACAAATTTACCCAGATTAGTGACCTAGAACCTATTCATTTTGTTTAAATCCCATATTTTCAACAGAGCTTTTGAGCCCCACTGTATCTTAACATTTTCTAACAACAGGTGCAGGAAATGAGAGCCACAGTTTGTCACCAGTCGAGGAAATGCACAAAACAACTCATTAAAGCGCTACAGACTGCGCCCTCGTCTTTGACACTGTGTGAACGGTGGTAAGTTTTCATCAAAGCACATCTCTAAAAATACTCCCCGATGCCTAAAAAGATGCCACTTCTTATCACAGAACAACGGCTAAGAACCAAATCACAGTTCATACTGATCAGATAAAGAGCTTCAAAGCCATTTTTAGCACTTGCAAAAAAATCCCAACTGGCAGAATGTTACTACTACAAAAAAATATGTTTTATTTGGCTGGGACATTGGCGATGCTGAAATCATGGCAGGATTAGAGCAGATTACGGTCTTATTTTTACAGTTTGTCTGCTCTTGGCAAATGAAAGGACATTCTGCTTTCCTCTATGTACAGCTATAAGAGCCATAATGAGGCGTTCTGGTCCACTTGTGTATTGTATAGGATGAGCTCTTCCTAATCCAAACATTAAGGAGTTAATGTCCGGCAAAAGCAGCCTAATTTGTCTTTAGGGAAAAAGAAAACAGCGGCTTAAGTCATACAACTCTCAGGGGAGTTTTGCTCTTTCACGCGAATCAAGGACACATCTTCCAGAGATGGAAAAATCCTTTGAACTCCCATAACCAAGGGGGATATATAATCCAGGAATAAAAAAGGAGACTGTGACTAAAAAGTATTGATGGAATGACAGTAAATTATGTGAAGCCACCAGCACTGAAGTGCCCGCGGCATCTTTACGACCCTCCCGAATGGAGAATCTGAGACACGACTGTGAAGGTGAGAAAAGGTGCCGCAAGCGATTTTAGCAGTGTTGCTAACTTCAAAATTCAATCATATGTGTGATATAAGTGAAAAGCAGTTCAGACGCTCGAGGCTTAAAGGTCGCTGTACCATTGGTTGCTACAGGGATTTTTAAACTGCAGTCAGCAAAATGTTTAGGGGTCTGCAAATTTGTTTTTAGGGTTGTCAGAATTCATATGCAAGTTTAAATTAGCCAAATTAACTATATATATATTGCTTTAATGCTGCAAACCGTTGTCAGTGTAAACGAACAAGCACAGGTCATCTCTAACAGCCTCACAGTGCCCTTGAAACGCTCAGAGCGCCAACAAAAGAGATCGGATAAAGCCCTGATGGCCGGAATTTATAGTAATGAGTCCATATAATCAAGTCAGACTCTGTAAGGCCGCTGAAAGAGGAAAAGCATGACCTAAAACATAAATGAGAAGTGCTTTTGTGGCAAGTGACAATCTTCCCATCTTATCAGCCAATTAGAGAGGGAATCTAGGGCCTCAGGATGTCAATTATCATTGTCCCAGAATGTACTTTGAAGTCTACCCATGACCGCACAGGGAGAAACGGTCAGGTCACGTTGCGAGAATGTCAATAGTGCAATATCGCTTCCTTAACAAGGATTATGTTCCATATCCCCCGAAGAATGGCACCACAAAGGTGTCCTCTGGATTCACTGCGTATCTTCTGCACAACAAAAACCACACAAGTCTCCCTGAATGGCTCAGTGCTCGTCTGGCTTTGTACAGCGACTCTGAGCTTTTCCGTAATGTGTTCTCGCCTCTGGTAGAATAGAGCTCAGTTATACCCACAGATGGAGAATAAAGGCCAGATATAATACGGAGGAAGAGAGCAGCAGAGAGAGAAAAACAGTCTTTAGCCTCAGCATAGTTTAGAGACAAGGAAACAGCCGGGGAACAAATTAGTTCTGCTCTGTTTTCCAAAGAGATCAAATAAAACACACTAAAAAAGCCAAAAACAAAAACAGACTTATCAAATAAAGCACAAAGGAGACATTCGAACAAATGCAGTCCTGTATTGCATATTGCATATCACATTCCCTTGGACGCCAAGCTTGTAGGTTCGATTCCCCAAAAATGTATGACTTAAACTGATTAAAAAATGTATTTGTGTGTGTTTCTGTGTGTAAGTTGCTTTGGAAAATAAAAAATAATAATAATATATAAAATAAAATAAAATAAAGAAAAAAATACAGGATGTACTAAGTGCAATCATTATTTAAAAATAACCTTACATCTTTCATCTTCAGCAATGTTACTGAATCTTCACTCATTTGCAAATGTTGAATATTGCCCAACTTGGCAACAGGTTTTTTGCTCATGTGGCATTAAATAGCCAAATCTCATTGAAAATATATGAGACTGCGTTTTTATTAAACAATGAAAATGAAAATCAACCTGGTAATATGGAAATTATAAAGCCAAAACCCATAAAAGAATGGAATAAATCATATTATTTGTGATATTAATGAGAAACAAGGAGTGACACAAGAGGATGAGGATGAAGGAGAAGGGAAGGAACATTACGGGGGTTGTTTGGAGAGGTTTTCTGCTTGGTCTGGCTGCGGGACTGGTCAGGGTGGTAGGTGTTATAGTGTTGATAGGGAAGGAAGTTGCTGTTGTTGTTGGTTCCGGATTCCCAGGGCAATGGCCGGTTACTCCTCTGCACCTTGACTGACCACACGGAGAGGAGAGAGAGAGGGAGGACGTGAGCAGGAAGAAACATACAACACCACATAAATTCCAGTGTACAACAGATAAAACATACAAGGATAGACATTTTTAAGGCTTTTCAAACTGCGATTAACCATGGAACAAAACTACTATGGTTAAAAATGACCCTAGTTTGACACTGTTTAACGAAGGGTTATTTTGTCTGCTGTGTGATTGGGCTTTCTTCATTCAGCAAGTACAAAAATGGACAAAAACAAGCACAAGTAAAACACGACATATACCAAATATTTGTTGCAAGGATAGTTTACTAAAATGCGAAAAGTTATGTTGTTCCAAACCTGTACGACTTGAAGGAAATGGGTCAAAAAACAAAAAAAAATAAATAAAAAATAAAATAAAACTTATCCCTTTTAGGAATGTTCTAGGCTGAAGCAACCAGTGTCTCAAATAATGTAAACCTCACCAAAACTGCACCTGCAAGCTACCAAACAGCATCTTCTCAGACTTTAGGACTAGCAGACTGACAATATCTGCAGTAGCAGGCACAAAGAATCAAAAAACAAGCACTCACATAGCAAGGTCTTAAATAACCAACAGCTATAGTGCTCCCCTCAAAGCGTCCTCGTAGGAATACACAACTATGGTCACCGGCATTGATCATTTTCTATTTTGGCTCCTTTCTGTTTCACGGTTAATTTTAGCAGTATGTTTGCTGTGCTTTCAAACACACAAGCACACAGGCTGGAAAGAGAGATTACAAAAGCAGTCTGAGAGAGAAGAGAGGCAAACTGGAGGGCAGCGGCTGCAGAGGCGATTAGAAAGGAAAGAGAGTCAGTGAGAGGTGAAGGAGGAGTGTGTTTTTGTGTAAGGCAGGAGACCAGGGATCCATCATTACGATAGCATCAAACAGCAGCACAGGGTTGAAAGACAGTGAAGAATCCATTGAGACCGTAGGTAATCAGGCCTGAACAGATGAGAGCCATTACTTCTACAATTATGTGTGTGTGGGAGATAAAGAGAGAGATTGTTCATGAATCATAGAGAGAAGAGGTGCAAATGAAAATATGATGGGTGTGTTTGCAGCCATTAATGTAGAAACTCTATACCAAGGGTGTCAACACATGAAAGTAATCATGATTAATCTAAAAAAAAAAAACTCTAATCAATTTCAAGTTTGGATTCACTTAATTTTTAATATATTTGAATGTTGTAAAATAGAATTTATACATAGCATATATATTTGGACATATTCAACATGCTCTATAAGCATTTTTAAATGGTCGATTTTTTTTAAACACAATATAGTTAATACAATATATATTCACTATACCAGGGTTGTCAACTATTAAAATATTTACAATAAATCACAATGTTTTCCATTCATTTGAATCATATTTTTCTTTTGTTTTCTTTCAGTATGTTCAAAATTCATTCATTGATTCATTCATTGATTCATTCATATTATGCATATTATAAAATGACAATTACACACACACACAACTGGTCATCACAGGAATTAATTATCTTTAAATATATTAAAATATAAAATAATTAAAATATATTAAAACTTATTTAAAATTGCAATAATATTTCATAATATTACTGTTTTGATCAAATAAATTCAGCCTTGATAAGCATAAGAAAATTTTTTAAATCATAAAAACAATTAGTGTAGTATTATATATAAAATTGTCATATTGTATACTTTTCTAATATGCATTATATTATTATATTATATACAAATTATCAACCACATTATACGTGTATAGTGTAGAAGTGCTTATATACAGGATGTATAATATACACTCTGTGGTGTGCACTTGCAAAATGTACTACAACAAACTACATGCACATGGTAGTCCAGCGACCAGATTGTGTTCAGTGTTTGCATCAGAAACAAGCAAGGACTGGCCTGGAGGGATAATATTTATGTTTTCATCAGTAGATTCAGATGTTGTCAGTGACACACACTGCCGCCCACAGAAGCCCACCAAACCGCTGTCGTGAATGCATGAGTATGCGGTGACAAGGTAGAAAGCGTCTATGCACTGCATACGTGTGTTGTGGTGTCAGCCAGCTGTCTGGTGCTGTGACGTTTCCGGTATTAGCCAGCTGTCTGGAGTTTCAAAGCGGCTGGCATTTAGATCTGTGTTAGTGTAGAACGCTTCACTGCACTAAATCTGCTTGAGCTGAGGAAATAGACTACATGTCTGCGTGTGTGTGAACTGCGTAGTCGACGTGCCTCTGCATAGTAATGCCTGAAGCCTGACATGCCAGAAGACGTGTGCAGCTCTTCACGGGAATCAGGAGTGAGCTCCGTCCACTCAGTGTGTTTGGATGGTGCTCTAAACTCAATTTCCTTCCCTTAAGAGCCAATCAAGACGCCTCCCACCAGCTGACCCGAGGGTCACTTCATTGTTTTCTAATGCAGGGCCTCTGAAAACCCCTAACAGTGAGCTACAGGATGCATTAGTATGCTGTGCGGGTTCACTTTTATTTATGTGTTCAAGGCTCAGGGTTTATTCCATGTTCTTATTAAGTTCATAGCATAAAGGTCGCACAGCTCTGACCTTGTGGACGTTCTGCAAAATAATTCAATTCGTCAATAGGATTTATGTTTTTGTTTTTTTTTTTGTTTGTTTTTTTAACTCAGTGAAGGGCATCAGCAGAACATCTGTACGGTACATATATGATGTGTTTTTGACCTCTTTTTTTGCCAAGCAGATCAGTAAACGTACAGATACTCTACTAAAATATTACTCAAAAGTATTAAAGGGGACATCGGTATGGAAGCAAAATGATCTCATTAATAATTCACGCAAAAGACGCGATGCACACATGCGTAACTCAATTCACAGGCATGAGAAACAATTCACGTGCACGAAAAAAATATATTCACAAAAACCAATTCACGTGCACAAAATAAGAATATATATTCATAAAATACGTTTCACAAATGCAAAACACAATTCACAGATGTACAACTGTGTACAAAATCTTTGAATGTTTAAAAATCACGAGTGTGTCATGGCCTGTGAATGTGTGAATGGCCTTGGATGTGTGTGAGTATTTTTGAGACTTTCCTGGCAGCGAACTCCTCCCAAGCGAGTCACTCGTACTCTTTAGCCAATCAGATTTGAGCCTGTCAGTCGACCAATCATAACCCACCGTGGGCGTGCTTACCTGGATGCTGACGTCATCAGCGCGAGACCACCGTTCCAGTTATGATTCAGCAGAGGTTTGTGCAGTTGATCGTTTTATTTCAGTTAACTAGCCAAGTAAAGATTTATCATTTTACTTTTGCATGTTTACTTAAAACTTGGAAGTAAAATCGGTCGTTTAGACACTCGATAACATGAACAATGTAAACAAGAGGCTGCTATGAATACAGAAATGCAGCTGTCTTGTGTTAGCCACAATGTCTGGCCAAAATGAAGGAGTTATGCTCATTCTTTGCCCTGTTTTTGTTCAGCAACGCTGGGTGGCCACTGCCCAGCCTAGCTCCCACTTAAGCACTGACACTGCCCTCATCATCATAGCTTTATGTAATGATGAATAGACCTCACAAGAACTCGGTGTTTGTACTTACCATTTGTGCAACAGGATGCAGTGTTCAATTAATACACACTAATTGTTTTCTTTGCATTTTTCAGGATTTAAACACTTTGGCACAACATCTGGATGACAGTTACAGACTTCTTCATTCACATTAATCTTCATCTCTTTCATGTACATCACCTTTATGTATTAATTTCTTAATTTAATCAACATTCGTTTACTTTTCATATTATATAACTGTGATTAACCATTGTTAATGTTATTCTTATGTTGTGTTGTGTATTGTAATCTCAAAGATTTTTACATCACAGGACGATTTTGGTAAGCAGCAGTTGTATTTGCTTGGTGAGAGTTGTGGAATTTATGCTGGTCAGACAAAGACAGACTGATCATAAAGAAGAATGCAACAAAGATTATTCAGTAATCTTTATTCAGTTATTTTATCACTTTATCTCATGCTTCCTGCTCTTTCTGTATCTGCATCTCTTGTAAAAATATAAGAGTTAACATGCCAAGGTGTTAACTGCTTTGAATATCAGACCAAAACCTGGCACGTCCTGACAGAGAGAGATAGTGAAAAACTGGATCTTAAACATTTGATTTGACTTTTCACATGATGTATTACACTGATACAATTGTCATTCAATCATGAAAATTACTTTAAAAGAATGCTAAAGACTCTAAATGGGACACTATACCAACCATTCAGTGTAACTGAGGTTTAAATACTGGTGAACTTTTAGCACAGCATCAAACTGGTATCGAGCCAATACCAGACTTATGCAAGAGACATATTCAGCTGTGCTACGTTTGTACTCCATAATTGTCAATTCATATTTCATGTTACAGGCACATTGCAGTTAATCATGGTCAGGTCATTTCATGGACATTTTATTCCCAAAGTATTCAGAAAACTTTAATAAACTTATATTAATAAATGTTATACAGCAACTGTAACAACTGACTTGTTTTGAATGTTTTAATTCTTACATAAAACCAGAGCAATAACAAGAACATTTAACAATGCATAAAGCTTTACACCTTGAACATGTACAAAGTTATGGGGTCCTGTTATATATATATATATATTAAAGAAATGTAGTAATAATGCATGACTTAAAAATCTGCTGAAACTGTCAAAAAGAATGGGTTGCAACATGACCGTTTTGAAAGAGTTACAGGTTCAAATGAAACTCCTGGATTCACATCATCACCTCATATCTTGTGGTAGGGGATGAAGTAGGAATAGCAGGGTCACGGTGTCTCAGCAGCTACTTGTACATCATCAGCCTCACAATTCTGAAATAAATAGTATCTGCAGCATAAACAAACTTAAGTGAAATGTACATGGTCTCTAATGTGTTCATGTTATCACATTGTCATCAGCTGAATGCGAGCCATCACAGGACTTTACACACAAGACAAGCTCTGCTGTGACAGCTCTTTCATATTCGCAATAAACAAAAAGTATATTTTCATAATCTTCTATTTATTTGCCATGTCACATCAGTAAAAACATTATTTTATGCTTTACACTGAGTTTCTGAATCTAATATCTTAATGTGGTATGGTATCCACGTGAATAATGATTCTTTATTAAATAAACATAAGAATTGATCAGTATTAAATCATAACACACTAAACAGTAGCCGCTGGCTTAACGTTACATTGTTCATGTTATCGAGTGTCTAAACGACCGATTTTACTTCCAAGTTTTAAGTAAACATGCAAAAGTAAAATGATAAATCTTTACTTGGCTAGTTAACTGAAATAAAACGATCAACTGCACAAACCTCTGCTGAATCATAACTGGAACGGTGGTCTCGCGCTGATGACGTCAGCATCCAGGTAAGCACGCCCACGGTGGGTTATGATTGGTCGACTGACAGGCTCAAATCTGATTGGCTAAAGAGTACGAGTGACTCGCTTGGGAGGAGTTCGCTGCCAGGAAAGTCTCAAAAATACTCACACACATCCAAGGCCATTCACACATTCACAGGCCATGACACACTCGTGATTTTTAAACATTCAAAGATTTTGTACACAGTTGTACATCTGTGAATTGTGTTTTGCATTTGTGAAACGTATTTTATGAATATATATTCTTATTTTGTGCACGTGAATTGGTTTTTGTGAATATGTATTTTTTTCGTGCACATGAATTGTTTCTCATGCCTGTGAATTGAGTTACGCATGTGTGCATCGCGTCTTTTGCGTGAATTATTAATGAGATCATTTTGCTTCCATACATCGGATGCCCATTTTCCACAAGTTGGTATGATTCTTTAGGGTCTTCATGAAATGTCTGGTAAATACTTTGGTTAAAATTGTTAAAGGACACCCTTTTTACCTTGTTAAAAACAGCTCTGCTCACAGCGACCCGTTTCGGTGCATGTCTCTTTAAATAATAATGAGATGCTGCTCACCCCACCCCTCTCTTTCAGTTTTTTGTGTATTTTGTGGCGCTTTACCTTCAAAAACAAAGCTAATCCACTACGTCTTCAGTGCCTCTCGTGTCAAGTGAAAATGAAGACTCTTACAGTATGTTCACTTACATCCAACGATAAAACACCCACATTGCTTACGAGAGATTGTTGTCGCTACAGCTGCTCAAGTGCGGAGAAAATGGCGGTGTGCAACTGGCTGAGGGCGGAAATATGCTCACATATAAAATATGTTGATAAAAAAAAATCACAATGGCTAGAAAAGAGACTGTTTAGGTTTTTGGGCATCAAAAAAAGAGTGCATTTTTTCTATCATGGTGCTTGTGCGCTAAGACACATTTAAATGCAAACACCGTATAAGTGAATTTTGTATCCAATGTCCCCTTTAAGTACTCTTTTTCAATTTTACTTGATTAAAAATACAAAAGTATTTCATTTTTAATGTATTTAAGTATTAAAAGTACTGATCACTGAATGTTTAATTTGTTCTCAAAATACACTATTAAAGAATTAAATATATTGAGTAGTATTGTTAAAAGCATTCGTCTTGTTGCTCAGTGTTGCTAATTGAAGAAAAGTGTTCATATTGTTTTGTACACTGTAATGGATGTAAGATAATTAACAGGGAAGAATAACATTTTATTTATGTGCTGAAAAGCTGTGTAATTAGTGATACGATTGTACATTATGCCTTAAATCTCCGTCTTGTCTGAACTTCGTCTAGGCTCACAGCCGTTTATTAGGAACCGTGCTTTGCATTTAAATATTTCAACTCAGATCAATATTTTGTGTCTAGTTACTTACTTATGTGCCAAGTAGGCGTGTAATAAGCGGGATAATGTTCATCCAGCTGGTTGTTATCATAGAATAAACCCATTCAGGGTGATGCAGGACTCAACCAATATGCTTTGGGGTCCTGATCACCCTGTCGGGGTTTATTCTGCGATAACAACCAGCTGGATGTACATTATCCCTTACTTGTAACATGTTCAGACTCTATTCTGGTCATTCTTGCCTGGCTGTGCTCTAGTGTGGCCTTCCACATCTTTGTGCTATAAATCTAGTCCTATCAGGAAGTACAGCAGCGTTTAAGCCTTTGTCTCTGCATTTGAACGTTAGCTTCCTGCTCCTGATAAGACGTGACAGGGCACACATTGGATGTCATAAGAACGCATTCTCTGTGAGAAGCATTGTTGCTCGAAACTTTTGATGTCAAATCTTGTTATCATAGCATTTGGTGGCGCACAGCCTAATAAAAACCTGTCAGGTGATAAGAACGAGTGTTTGAACACCACATAACCCCTGACAACCTGAGACATAAGGCAAGATGCACTATCCTCTCACGGCCCTGTCTGCATTACAGATATCTCTGCAGGAAAGATGCTTAAATATCGTTAAGATAACCGTCACAGCTGGCCTTGCACTGAGATGTCAAACGCTGCATTCAAACAACCTACTGTATCTAGGAACTACAGGGTTGATATCAAAGACACGCAGGAATTATGGTAAACATCAATTATGCATATGCCATCACTTTCAATAAATCAATTAACTTGTTAAGGGGATGTCTCTGCTCTCTCCTCAGAGCATTGAGGTTTAAAGAGGTATGGCGATCTAAGATGCACGACATACAACATTTCCGAGAACAACTCTCATTAATAAATGTGACCAAAACTGTACTTCTCTAAATAAATTTGCACTTATTCACTTTGTTTTCTAATCTGCATCACTTTAGTGGTCTTACGCTCTAGAGAAAGCCCTAATGAAGTGTTTTAAGGGTGTAAAAAGAGCCAAATCTGTTTAAAATCAAGCAAGGATACAGTGAATTGCCTCTCCTATATGCTTATAATACACTATCCCCATTAAAATCGATGGATTTTATGTGTTTTTGATGTAAATTCTAGTCCAGAGTGAGTGTGTGTGGGTTTCTTACCATGTTCAGGTCCTTTGAGGGCCAGTCTTGTCTGGTGGTGGGGCAGAATCTCCATTTTAACGTGTTCAGAAGCGCTAGCTAGCAGCTGGGTGGCCTCGGCCAGTGTGCAATACTCCATACTTGTGCCATCCACCGAGAGGATGTGATCACCTGCATGCAGTGCACCACACCTGCAAAAGCAATGAGATCAGAGTCCTATTCTTCCAGCTCTAAACATCCACTGAATCAAAGTACTTTTATTTTAAATTAGGAAAATATATTATGTATTAACAGTGATTTTAAAACAATTTAAAGCAAATTTTTCATAAAAACTTTGAAATGCACATAATGGTTCCAAATTGGGAATCTAAACTGGCACCCTGTTGATTGAAAAGGGGTTTAAGGTGTATTTATAATTCCCACCCAATGTTTCTCCCAAGAGCAAACTCTTGAATCATCTTCAAAGTGCTAATCTGTTCTGATGGAAAGGTTTTCACTTGCTCAGCACTCCGCCACCCTTATTATTGTTCCAGGCCTTTCTGCTGGCGTGAAGGCTAGATGAGTTATTGAATTTCTATAATTAGTTGCTAAGCTTTATGCATTTCAAACTTTGAAAATTTCACAAGCAGGCATCAGGTTCCTGCAGTGCACATTTCTCGCCTCTCGATGCATTGATCTGGCTCACAGAACAATGGAAACATGATGAGCAATGATGCTTCTTTCATAAGGAACCGAAATGGTTGCCTTCCTATGCATGTGGGAAATGATTGCGGCTGTAATTACCTATC
>JAFVLL020032690.1:39854-58460 GCA_021397915.2 Tor tambroides | reverse complement strand
GTGATATTAATGAGAAACAAGGAGTGATACAAGAGGATGAGGTTGAAGGAAAAGGGAAGGAACATTACAGGGGTTGTTTGGAGAGGTTTTCTGCTTGGTCTGGCTGCGGGATTGGTCGGGGTGGTAGGTGTTATAGTGTTGATAGGGAAGGAAGTTGCTGTTGTTGTTGGTTCCGGATTCCCAGGGCAATGGCCGGTTACTCCTCTGCACCTTGACTGACCACACGGAGAGGAGAGAGAGAGAGGGAGGACGTGAGCAGGAAGAAACATACAACACCACACAAATGCCAGTGTATAACACATATAAGAAAAAACATACATGGTAGACACTTTTAAGGCGTTTCAACTGCGATTAACCCTGGAACAAAACCATAGTTAAAAATCCCTCGTTTAACAATGCCTAGTTTAACAGTGTTTAAGGGTTATTTAGTCTGCTTTGTGATTGGGCTTTCTTCATAAGCACAAAAATGGACAAAAACAAGCACAGGTAAAACAAGACATACCAAATATTTGTTGCAGGGATAGTTTACTAAAAAGTGAAAAGTTAAAATAAAAGTAAAAATAAAATAAAATAAAATAAAATTTATCCCTTTAAAGAATCTTCTAGTTTGAAGCAAGCAATGTCACAAATCTAAAAAGTGAAAAGTTATGTTGTTCCAAACCTATATGACATGAAGGAAATGGGTCTAAAACAAAACAAAACAAAACATAAAATAAAATAAAATCTTTTTGGGTGAATTATCCCTTTAAGGAATATTCTAGGTCGAAGCAACCAATGTCACAAATAATGCAAACCTCACCAAAAATGCACCTGCAAGCTACCAAATAGCATCTTCAAAGACTTTTTGGACTTTCATATTGGACAAGCAGACTGACAATATCTGCAGTAGAAGGCCGCAAAGAAACAAAAAACAAGCTTTCACATAGCAAGGTCTTAAATAACCAACAGCTAGAGCTCCCCTCAAAGCGTCCTCCTAGGAATACACAACTACGGACACCGGCATTGATCATTTTCTATTTTGGCTCCTTTCTGTTTCACAGTTAATTTTAGCAGTATGTTTGCTGTGCTTTCAAACACATAAGCACACAGGCTGGAAAAAGAGATTACAAAAGCACTCTGAGAGAGAAGAGAGAGGCAAACTGGAGGCCAGCGGCTACAGAGGCGATTAGACAGAAAGAGAGTTGGTGAGAGGTGAAGGAGGAGTGTGTTTTTGTGTAAGGCAGGAGACCAGGGATCCATCATCACAATAGCATCAAACAGCAGCACAGGGTTGAAAGACAGTGAAGAATCCATTGAGACCACAGGTAATCAGGCCTGAACAGATGAGAGCCATTACTTCTACAATTATGTGTGTGTGGGAAATAAAGAGAGAGATTGTTCATGAATCATAGAGAGAAGAGGGGCAAATGAAAATATGATGGGTGTGTTTGCAGGCATTAATGTAGAATCTCTATATCAAGGGTGTCAACAAATGAAAATAATCATGATTAATCTCACAAATTTTCTCAATTTAATTTAATCACATTTTTGCGTTATGATTCGTTTAATTTATAATATATACTATTTTCTATCTTTTTTTAATTTGAATGTTGTAAAAAGTATATATATATATATATATATATATATGTGTGTGTGTGTGTGTGTGTGTGTGTATATACACATACATACACACACACACACACACATACAGTATATACACACATACATATACACACACACACTTATATATAGTATACATATTTGGTCATATTTAACATTAATATTCCTCAATTTTTTTAAACACAATATAGTTAACACAATATAGGTTTCACTATACCAGGGCTGTCAACTATAAAAATATTTAAAATTAATCATATAATGTTTTCCATTCATTTTAATCATATTTCATATTTTTATTTTTTTTCCAGTATGTTCAAAATTTCATTCATTCATTCAATAAAATAACAATAAAAATAAATTATATATGTACACTACAGGTCATCACAGGAATAAATTACCTTTAAATATATTAAAATATAAAATAATTAAAATATATTAAAGCTGTTATTTTAAATTGCCATAATATTTCACAATATGACTGTTTTTATCAAATAAATTCAGCCTTGGTGAGCATAAGAGACTTTTTAAAAACATCAAAAACATAATTAGGGTAGTAGTATATATAAAATTTAGTCATATATTGTATACTTTTCTAATATGCTTTATATTGTACAAACTATCAACCACATTAACAAATACATGTGACAAATGTATATTATACATGTATAAGTGTGCATATACAGAGTATGTATAATATACACTCCGTAGTGATCACTTGTGAAATGTACTACAACAAACTACATGCACATGGTAGTCCAGCGAACAGATTGTGTTCAGTGTTTGCATCAGAAACAAGCAGAGACTGGCCTGGAGGGATAATATTTATGTTTTCATCAGTAGATTCAGATGTTTTCTGTGACACACACACTGCCGCCCACAGAAGCCCACCAAACTGATGTCTTGAATGCATGAGTACGCGGTGACAAGGTAGAATGCGTCTGTGCGCTGTGTACTCGCGTTGTGGTGTCAGCCAGCTGTCTGGTGCTGTGATGTTTCCGGCATTAGCCAGCTGTCCGGAGTTTCACAACGGCTGGCATTTAGATCTGTGTTAGTGTAGAACGCTTCACTGCACTAAATCTGCTTGAGCTGAGGAAATAGACTACATGCCTGCGTGTGTGTGAACTGCGTAGTGGACGTGCATCTGCATAGTAATGCCAGAAGCCTGACATGCCAGTAGACGTTTGCAGCTCTTAATGGGAATCAGGAGTGAGCTTCGTCCACTCAATGTGTTTGGATGGTGCTCTAAACTCAATTTCCTTCCCTTAAGAGCCAATCAAGACGCCTCCCACCAGCTGACCCGCGGGTCACTTCATTGTTTTATAATGCGGGGCCTCTGAAAACCCCCAACAGTGAGCTACAGGATGCATTAGTATGCTGTGCGGGTTCACTTTTATTTATGTGCTCAGGGCTCAGGCTTTATTCCATGTTCTTATTAAGTTCATAGCATAAAGTTCGTACGGCCACTGACCTTGTGGACGTTCTGCAAAATAATTCAATCCGTCAATAGGATTTATTTATTTTTTACTCAGTGAAGGACGTCAGCAGAACATCTGTACCGTACATATATGATGTGTTTTTTTTACCTCTTTTTTTGCCAAGCAGACCAGCAGCAAGTAGATACTCTAATGGTGTGTACACGAAAAGCATATTTAATTATTTGCGTGAGTAGAGTACATACGAAGTCAATGCAAAGACACATATAGATGCGAATGACGCAAATTGGCCGACACAATGGCTGCAAACACATGATATTCGGCTCAATCACATCTTCCGCACAAGTTGAAAAATTTTAACTCGAGCGGAAAATTTGCATTATGCGTTGTCGCACAGGCCAATCAGCGAAGAGCTTATTGACAGGTCTGGTTGTATCAGAAAATGTAGGAGAGCATTATTATGTTTTTATTCGCACAAGTGAATCAGAACAGGAAAACATCCCACAAGTAATCGCGATGTGAATATTCTCTGTGTTTTTGGTGTGCACACACCATAATAAAATATTACTCTAATAAAAGTATTAAGTACTCGTTTTCAATTTTACATGAGTAAAAATACAAACGTATTTGATTTTTAATGTACTTACTGTAAGTATTGAAAGTAAAATATACGGATCGCCGAATGTTTATTTTGTAATTTTAACTTATATACTTTACCATTTAATCATTTTATATTATGTATTTTATATAATCCTACTGCTCAGAATACTTGGGCGAGCGGGGCTTGTCATACACTATCAAAGAATTAAATATATTAAGTAGTATTGTTAAAAGTGTTCGTCTTGTTGCTAAAGCACTGATAATTGACAAAAAGTGTTCGTATTGTTGCTAAAACAATTGTTTTGTACACTGTAATGGATGTAAGATAATAAGCAGGTAAGAATAACATTGTATCTCCTTGACTATTTATGGAGTAAAAAGCTGTGTAATTAGTGATATGATTAAATTTCTGTCTTATCTGAACTTCGTCTAGGCTCACAGCTGTTTGTTAGGAAATGTTTTGCTTTGTGGAAGCTTTGCGTTGAAATATTTCAACTCAAATCAATATTTCATGTCTAATTGTTTACTTATGTGGCAAGTAGGCATGTAATAAGCAGGATAATGTTCATCCAGCCAGTTGTTATCGCAGAATAAACCCCTTAAGGGTGATGCAGGACTCATTCGCTTTGCATTGGGGTCCTGATCAGACTGTCTGGGTTTATTCTGCGATAACAACCAGCTGGATGTACATTATCCCTTACTTGTAACATGTTCTGTTCTGGGTGGTTGCTAACTAGCCCAAATCAAAAGACTCAATTCTGGTCATTCTTGGCTGGCTCTGCTCTAGTGTGGCCTTCCATATCTTTGTGCTATAAATCTAGTCCTATCAGGAAGTACAGCAGCGTTTAAGCCTTTGTCTCTGCATTCGAACGTTAGCTGATAAGACGTGACAGGGCACACACTGGATGTCATAAAAACGCATTCTCTGTGAGAATCATCGTTGCTCGAAACTTTTGACGTCAAATGTCGTTATCATAGCATTTGGTGGCGCACAGCCTAATAAAAACCTGTCAGGTGATAAGAACAAGCTTTTTAACACCCCATAACCCCTGACAACCTGAGACACGAGGCAAGATGCAGTATCCTCACACGGCCCTGTCTGCATTACAGATATCTCTGCAGGAAAGATGCTTAAATATCGTTAAGATAACCGTCACAGCTGGCCTTGCACTGAGAAGTCAAGTGCTGCATTCAGACAACCTGCTGTATCTAGGAACTACAGGGTTGATATTAAAGACACGCAGGAATTATGTTAGGCATCAATTATGCATATGCCATCACTTTCAATAAATCGATTAACTCGTTAAGGGGATGTCTCTGCTCTCTCTCCTCAGAGGTTTGAAGAGGTACGGCGATCTAAGATGCACGACATACAACAGCTCCCATTAATAAATGTGACCAAAAATAAAATGCAGAGTGAGTAAAACTGTACTTCTCTAAATGAATAAGCACTTATCCACTACGTTTTCCAATCTGCATCACTTTAGTGGTCTTACGCTCTAGAGAAAGCCCTAATGGAGCATTTTAAGGGTGTAAAAAGAGCCAAATCAGTTTGAAATCAAGCAAAGATACAGTGAATTGCCTCTCCTATATGCTTATAATACATTATCCCCATTAAAATCAATGGATTAGATGTGTTTATGTAAATTCTAGTCTAGAGTGAGTGTGCGTGGGTTTCTTACCATGTTCAGGGCCCTTGAGAGCCAGTCTTGTCTGGTGGTGGGGCAGAATCTCCATTTTGACGTGTTCTGAAGCGCTAGCTAGCAGCTGGGTGGCCTCAGCCAGTGTGCAATACTCCATACTTGTGCCGTCCACCGACAGGATGTGATCACCTGCGTGCAGTGCACCACACCTGCAAAAACAATGAGATCACTTCCTGTTCTGCCAGCCCTAAACATCCACTGAATTGTAATTCTTCTCAATTATCATGACATAATATCATGGCTTTCAGTAGTCAAACATTTTGTGATTTTCAACACCAAATTTGATATGACAGCTAAATCTAATATGCTATATATCAAAGTAGTTTTTTTTTAAATTAGTGAATAATATAATTTACAATAATACAATGTTTAATCATAATTTGATATTTTTAATATAATGTTAATATATTAACAGTGATTTTAAGCCAATTTTGAGCTAATTTTTCATTAAAAAAAATGCAGAAATGCACATAATGGTTCCATAATTGGGCATCTAAACTGGCACCCTGTTGATGGAAAAGGGGTTTAAAGTGTATTTATAATTCCCTCCCAATGTTTCTCCCAAGAGCAAACTCTTGAATCATCTTCAAAGTGCTAATCTGTTCTGATGGAAAGGTTTTCACTTGCTCAGCACTCTTGCACACTTGCTCGCCACCCTTATTATTGTTCCGGGCCTTTCTGCTGGCGTGAAGGCTAGATGAGTTATTGAATTTCTATAATTAGTTGCTAAGCTTTATGCATTTCAAACTTTGAAAATTTCACAAGCAGGCATCAGGTTCCTGCAGCGCATATTTCTCTCCTCTCAATGCATTGATCTGGCTTGCAGAACAATGGAAACATGATGAGCAATGATGCTTCTTTCATAAGGAACCGAAATGGTTGCCTTCCTATGCATGTGGGAAATGATTGCGGCTGTAATTACCTATCGGCAATGCTGGCTGGTTTGACCTTGTCGATGATGATGACCTGCTTATTGCAGTACATGGAGGTAGAGAGAGCCAGACCTAAACTGGAGCCCATAGACTTGGCCACCTCCACCAACAACGGGCCTGAAGCTGTGGCTACGGAATCTGTAAAGTAGAAAAAAAAACAGTGATTATATTCAGAAAATGGACATTGTTGGGGTTCAAAGTGGCTCATAACCTGTGGCAGAGCTCGCCTTTTTGGTATATCTTGGGTTAGGTGTACACTTCAGAAATTGGATAAAGTCTAAATCAAAAAGCTACCCAGAGGAAACTAAAACTGTGGCCTGAAACCGTTAATTATATATTTATGTAAACCAATCCAAAGCCTTATACACTCTTAAAAATAAAGGTGCTTCACAATGCCATAGAAGAACCTTTTTTGTCTAAATGGTTCCATAAAGAACCTTTAACATCTGAAGAACCTTTCCATTTCACAAAAGGTTCTTTGTGGCGATTAAGGTTCTTCAGATCATAAAAAGGTAAGAAAGAGAGATGGTTCTTTAAAGAACCTTTGACTGAATGGTTCTTTGTGGAACCAAAAATGGTTCTTCTATGGCATCACTGTGAAGAACCTTTTAAGCAGCATAATCTTCACTGCATGGACTTACATGCAAAAGGTTAAGTTATAATATGTATAAGATGAAGACTGTGTTCTAACACATTTTAACTTTAAAATATAATGCATACAACCACCAGTGTTTGATCCAATTAAATTCAAATCACTGTGTTAGGTAATAATACATCAAACCAAATGCCATTTAATATGAAGACACAGAATAAATGCATCCTTCCAAGCTAAATAAATAAATAGTTCAAAAACTTAATATCTTAGTGCCACATAAAAAAAAGAAAAAGAACAAGAATACAGTCATCTTATTATCCAAATAGTCAACATTTTGAGAATAATCTCAAGAATAAAATTGTCACATCACAAGATTAACATTTTAGGAATAAAGTCCAAATACCTAGAATAAAACTTACGTATTATGAGATTAAAGTATTGTTTTTTTCTCAAAATATTATTACACAGCACTGTGATTAGGGATGCACGATATTATCGGACTGATATTGGAATCGGCCGATAATGGCTTTAAATGTAAATATCGGCATCGGCCTGATATGAAAAATAATGCCGATATGTCTTGCCAATAAGAGGAATGGGTTAACTCACATGTGCTCAGGGTGTGCTAGTGATTAGATCAGGTCAGCAGTGTGGCTCATTCTTGCAAAGTTTTGTCTGAATGATGATTAGATTCACTGTTTTGGATCACTGCATTTAATCTGTGAAAGCACGTACAGAATGAGGCGTTCGGTGTGTGATAGAGTAAACAGTAATAGCACGTGCAGCGGCAGCCTCCCCCGGGTCCTAATGCCCGTTCGGTAAGGAGATTTAATCTGCAGGGGGCGCTGTTGGCCTACTTCTAATTAAATAAAAAGTAAAATAGCCTGCCCTACACAAATAACATTCAGACTGTGTTTCTGACTAAATAAAGCAGTAATTGATGTCATAAAATAATGAGTATGTTTTGATTTAATGGTCAGAAGCTATAGCTTAAATGAAAAAAAAAACAAAAAAAAAAACAAACAAACATGACACTTGTAAACAATTTTATATATACTGATTTATTCATTAATGTGTAATATGTTTTATTTTTTAAACAAATCATGAGCTCTAAAAGATTTTCAGAATTTTTACAACTCTTTTGTTTTAGACCATCTACAAATGTTAAATCTTAAAATAAAATGTTAGGGTTAACACCATCTTTCTGGGGGGAAAATGCAGCGATTGATATAGTTTATAGTTATTTTCAAAGCTTCAATGTACTGTCAAAAAACCTTCATTATTTTTTATTTAATTCTAATAAATAAGTTCTTGTTAAAAACTAACCAAAATTACAAATATTTTGATTATAATTTCTGCACAGGAGAGACTTGGTGTTGTTTCCAAACAAAAGGAAATATATCGGTATCGGCATCGGCCAAAAGTAGATGAAAAATATCGGCATATCGGATATCGGCAAAAATCCAATATCGTGCATCCCTAATTGTAATTAAAGTAGTATTGTGTTTTCACCTCTAAATATTATTATATAGCATTAATATTCCCAAAACATTATAATACAGCATTATGGGATTAAAGAAGTATTGTTTTTTCCTCAAAATATTATATAGCTTTATTTTTCAAAATATTATTACACAGCATTATGAGACTCAATAAGCATAGCGATTTCTTCTTTTAAAATATTTCTATTTCAGAATTTTACTCTCATAACATTACATTCTTAAAAAGCTTTTTTGATGGCAAATTTAGTTGAGCATGTGAATACACCTGTGGTTTGTCTGCTATGGCACCTGTGTGAACTTGAGGAATTGATTGCCTTCATATATCCACTAAGAATCACATTTAAACCATGTTAACAACTTAATTTGATATTTTGCTTCTAACGAAATGTATGAAATTACATACATTTGTAAGTGTGGCTTAAGTGCCTGAACACCTGGAAGAGAAAAAAAAAACAAAAACGAATGATGGTTATACTGTACACACACACACACACACCTCATTAATGTGAATGAGGGTGAGCGGCTGCGGTTAAACCTGTTAAAGTTTAATGGAGGTAATTCAACATCTCAGTTTAGTAATGGACCACACTAAAAGACCTGATTACACCATACATCTTCAGAGCACAGAGGAAACACCACACATAAACACGTGTCACACGTCCGCTCTTCCAGCCCGTTCCCAACATGCACTGATTTCACTTGACGCCCATTACAAAGAGAAATAGCTCCTGCTGTTGTGTGTGGAGCGGACAGAAGGAGCAGCCGGTCTTTAGTTAGAGCGGGCGTACAGCTGTCGGCTGTCAGGTGTGTCAACTTCCTCCCTGCGTTCGCGGTAAACACACTTGCTGCCATCGCAAAATGCCAGCGCACTGGGGAAACTCCTGTGCTAGTCTAAAAGATGCTGCTTTGGTCTGTAAAGCGGGACTGAAAGACTCAAACATGTGGTGATGTGTTTATAATGTTAAACAGTAGTGTGAAAGCTCAGGCTGGGAACAGTTACCCAAGTAACAAAGAACTGTGATTGTTTTAAAGCATTCGACAATGATCAAGAGTCCATTAACTACATGCAAATATGCCGAAATTGACTTATGATGGCATTTTGGTTGGAATATTACAATCTGATTGGCTAGGAGAACACAGGGTTTCTGCAGGTTTTATGGAGGTAAATGTAAGACTTTGTAAGACCAAGGACCAAGTAAAGAAAATTTAAGAACTAAATGGAATGGAACACAATATGCCAATATGGTATCTAAATATAGATGTCTTGTATTAGCCTATGCGTCAAAGTTTAAAAATACAACTTCCAACTGATCTCCATTACTTTTTAATTCATTTTACAAAGAAAAAACGGCTTGAATAGCTCTGCTCTCAAACAATAGAATATGGAAATAACATTTCCTGTATCACGGGATCACACAGTCATCAGTATTTTTGTCTTGTTTTCCAGTGCAAATGTCTAAAGACTTGCTTGATTTACATATACAAAATAAGAAGTCTTGTTTTATGAGAAATTTATCAAAATAAATTTATGATTAAAATAAGAACAAATATCTAACAGTCGGCTCATAAAAATCAACTAAATTCAAAAGGAAAACAAGTTTTCACCCTACTGACAGGTATTTGTTCTTGTTTTCAGCATAAACTCGCTTCACTGTGTTCAATTTCACAGAAAACAAGAGTTCATTATGTTCAATTTGTGAAAGTAAATTTAAGGATGTTTAGATATTTGTATTAGAGAACACAACGAAAACACAGAAGAATTTTTTTTCTTCCTTTTTTGCACTGCATGCAGCATTTAATGACATGATTTTACCAATTTTAGACTTTTTGCTCCGATTTAATACCTTTTTTAGGCCTTCATTTGTGGAAAGGCAAATTAAGACTTTTTAAGACCTACAGAATAGATGAACTGGAAACTGGCTGGAAAACTGGCTGCTGCATGGGTAGATTGTCTGAGTAGACAAACTGAGCAACCTGCACATCTCTAGTGGAACTGTAGGATAGCTAAAAATGCTAAATGGGATCCAAGTGATCTCATTGAGGTGCCATGACAGCTGATTATGATTAAATCCCTTTTTCTAGACCCTGATTTCCACCTTCACCTTCCTGCCAACCCTCACAGACCCACCTGACACCAGCTAAACAACGAGGAACGGGCTATCCATTAATAAAGCCAGGGGTGGGGAAATTGTTCAATCACATGGGTGCCATCCGTGTGACAGAGGCTTGGTGATTAACATGCCACCGTTAAACGCATCACACTGATGAGGGCTTGATTGAGGAGCTCATGAGGAGCGTTCGTGTTCCCATGAAGGGCTGGAGGAGCGTGTGGTGATGGGAGGAAGGGTGGTTGTAAATTGTGATGAATGCACAATGCATGCTTGGTCTCTGGCGATTAGTTTTAATCAAACCTTGTTACTGTATGTGTCCACTGGTGCAGAGCTGAGCAGCCATTTTTAGTTCCTTCTCGATGGGAGATTGTGGAGCGGAGCAAGCGGTATCAAATAGATGAGATAATGCTCAAAATTATGCAAATGAGATACAAAAAAAGCTGGCCAGCAGCTGATTGCTGAGAGCCAGTCAGTGACGTCTGTCATGGACTCAAAAATAAAGCTGGCCTCTTTCCAACTATAATTGCGCATATATGAATATTTTATTGGTTGTATACCGAAAGCAATCATAGATTATATACATTCATATTTTACAGGAAAGGAGCGATCACATTCACCGCTGTTCAATGATTTTTGAGATGAAATCGATTTCAAAAGGAATCAATGGAATTTGCTAACTTCACATAAGCGCGAAAGATTTTTTCTTTGCAGATTTCGCAGTGGATTCAGGTTTGGTTAATTTGGTTATGTGACTGCACCTAAGCCTCCTTAAAGCAACAACTTCTAGCAGGTATTGCTTGATTCATAAATGAATCATTCTTTTGAGTTGGCCTTTATTAATGAATAATCAGAACCGGTTTACAAAACAATCTGAACAATTCCCTCATAAAACTGACAGAATCGTTTCGAGCGACTGACTTATTGAACACAGAATCATCTTTTGTCAAAACATTTGATTTGTAAGATGTTCAAAAGAGCTGATTCTCAAAAACGAGTCCGATTTTTCAGTCTTCCGCACCAATGAACACACCCTGCACTGAGCAGGAGAATTGATAAAACAGAAAGAAAGAGTATGAGGTGAGGAGAGAGGGTAGAAAGAGGGTATAAATTGTTTTAGATGGGGAGTAAGCACATTATTTCAGACCGAAATCCAGGACAGAATGATCTGTAAGTTACACAGCAAGACTTAAACTGGGAGGGAAAGTGCACTGACCAAAAACGCAGTTGAACAGGCACTGTGGGGTAGTTAGCGTTTTGTTCGGACAGCGCTGTTCGAATGGAAGGGCATATCAGTGCAGTGAAGCAGGATGTGCCTTTCCACTGGGCACAGCAGAAAGAGAATCTATCACTTCCGGGTCAGGGCCCAACAAAGACATCGGAAAGATGAGTTACAGCCATGGGCCACTTCAAATATTAGAGAATTTCCTTTTCATTTCAGTTCAGCTTACTCGCTGTCAACCTCTTTCTTGTTTTTGAGCACCTCATTCAGTTTTCTCTGACATTTACAAATGTTACAAAAACATATCGACATTCGAGAGCTGGATTTACATTCAAAATTGCTAAAATGCTACATTATGTAATTGCTGTTTTCAGTTGATATGCGTTTACAAATACTGTAATGGACTGAAACTACAAATGTGTACTACAGTACAAACAAAAGCTAAATATAATTAAAAGGAACAAAAAACATTTTGGAGAAAATTTTTAATTAGGTTTTTTATCTTTATTTTTTGCAAACTCTGGTAATAAGGGTGAGTAAACAGAATTTTAATGAACACTTTTATTAATAGTTAAAGTGGGTGTGTCCTTACCCATGACTGACACATCATACTCTATGAGAAGTGTGGCTTCCTGGCCGCATTGTTTGAGGATGCTCATGGCCTCTGCGTGAGACGCTCCATGCAGACGAATTCCGTCAATACTGAGCAGCCTGTCGCCGGGTTTGATGGTACCTTCCCTGAGAGAGAAAACAAAATACAATGAAGACTGAAATGGCCTATCTGAATTACAGAAGAAATATGCGGTACACAAGAGAGGCACCCAAAGACACAATAGCATTTGTATTGTGTGTCTTCTGCTTGTTTGCTCATAACAATAAGCCTTTAAAATGCCGGAAAGGTTACAGACTTTACAATTCCACACACTCCATCTGTTATCATGGCAGGTAGGTTACGTCTGTGTTCAACACACCAGAGACCTTTCTGAATCCACAGTAATTCCTAAACTGTTAGAGCCAGGAACTGTACTGAAACTCAATAGATATAAAAATAAACTCATGTACCTTTCTGAAGTACTCAAGAATATGGGGAAAATTTGACCATCTCTATTGGAGCATCTGGTACTCACCATTCTTGAACCGTCTGATGCAGACAGCACACAAAACTGGCATATTCTAGCTGATCTATCTGGTGCCAATCTGATTGGCTGACATCTCTGCTTTTTTATCAGTCTGCCTGGAAACAAAGGTGTGTTTATGAGATACGGCTAGAACAATGTTTGCTTTTGAGGAAGAATTAATAAGTGGATTTGCTTAAGTCTTCCAAGGTAGTCAGTTTTATTTAAGCAAATTAGATATGCAACAGCAGAGTAAAGTCTGGGGTCAGTAAGATAATATATGAGTACATAAATACTATATATTGCATTGAATAGATCAAAAGTGACAGTAAGGACATGACAAAAGATTAACAAATACATTCTGTTCTTTAACCTTCAAAACATTCAAAGTATCAGGGTTTCCATAAAAATATTAAGCAGCATAACTTTTTTCAACATTCATTAAAAGAAATGTTTCTTGAGCACCAAATCAGCATATCAGAATGATTTCTGAAGGATCATGTGACACTGAAGACGGGAGTAAATTCAGTTTTGCATCACAGGAATAAATTTCATTTTACAATATCAATTACAATATCTATTTAAATGTTAGTGGAAACTGTAATTACTTTGGTACAATTAATTTGAGTCAAATAATAGCATGTAAACACAAAGGTAAACTGATTAGTCTGTTTGTGAATCTTTCTATTTAAGTCTGGCTATGTCAGACTATTGAGCTTTATGTGAGGACAGTTTCAAAAAACATTTTAACCCCGGAATAACAGGGAGCACCACAAGAGACGAGTTTTGGTTAGAGGCTTGATTTATGACTCAAACGAAATGAAATTTGCTGTTTTTATTTTCCAAGGGGGCCATTCTCTGTGACTGCAAGATGTCAGAGGCCAGTCAATACCAAATTGCAGAGGAACAGAACACAATATTTACCCAGAAAAACAGGAGCCATGCCACTGAACAAAAGAAATGGGAATACTCTCTCGGTAAGAAATGAAATTACCAGTGTGCATAATGAATATTGATAAGGGTTGTGGGGAAAGGGAGAGACGGGCTGGCATGTAATGACGGTAATAACAGAGCAGTTCAAACGCCAGAGCGAGTGAAATATCACGCCGGTCCATTTGCAATTCTCAAGCGAGTGCTGAAGTTGCGGGGCAATCTATTCCGGTTCCGAAAGGAACTCCGACTGGGAAACACTATTTTCATCAAGCAATTTCTTGCCATTTCACAAAAGTGACTACAGTTCAACTAAGTCCAACCCATTACGAGGTACCACAGACAGAAACACACATGTACATGGGTTAAAAATAACCATTCCAACATTTAATGCAACATGCAAAAATAAAGTCAGTAACTGAAAATAACAATAAATAAATTTAAAAAAAACCCAGCATCATAAATGCTCATTTTTAAACGCTTTCCAAAAACCTAGTAAACTGCCTACAGAAGAATCCCAGCTGCATTCTTAATGCTGATTCATAATATAAGAAAATGAATTATGCTAACCCTTCTGATACCTTTTTGGCCAAATTATAAAGCTGTATCCTTAGGGAAAGAAATCCTATAATCCTGAGAGAAGATAAAGGCTGAATAAAGATTACTGATATACTTACATATTTATAGTTCACCCTGAAAAAACATATTAAACCCGACTAAGATGGTCAGAATGGTCTATTGGTGGATTTTAAAGGGATTCAGGCCACTTTTCAGCTGGTTAAGCTGGGCTGCTCAGCTAAACCAGCTTGGAGAACAGTTTACACCAGATAAATCCAGCTTAAACTAGCTCAAACCATCTAAGATGAGCAAAACAGCTTAGGCATTAAAGAAGGTTTTAATGTTTTAAAGAAGAGAGTATCCTGACATTAGCAAAATGCTAACAACAAACTCCACTGAAATCAATTGTGAGTCGATGTAGTGTCTCTAATCAGTCACTTCTCACTCCATGTCATTTAGGATGCCGTTTATGTTTTGGAAAAGAGCTTTAATGTCAGTGCTGATGGATCCAGTTCAGTTCAGGACCAACTCACCTGTCAGCCGGACCGCCAGGTCTGATTGTTGTTATGGTAACGGGGCGAGATTTGTTTCTGTCTTCATGGGCGCCTCCTATACCGTAGAAAAAACAACTTGTTTTGACATTTAACAAATGTAGCCATATAGTGAAACCTTGCATTTACACTCCAGGATATTTACTCAGCATTATACAGTTTAACCTGCTGTACACTTAGCCAATGAGGTAAATCATAGCTCCAAATACTAGCTTAGTGACATATACTAAGTGCAATTTGCTCACCTCACTGAAATTTCCATATCATTCTCAACAAAAAAGCACCAGATTATACATTTTTGAAGCCTCTGCTTGCTATAAAATTGCATACCATTGAATTCACAAATGGAGTCTCAAAGATGAAAAGAAAGTCCTCAAAATGCCTCTTTGAGACAGATTTGAGAAAAGGAGTAAAGCTAACCAAGACCTTGACAGGAAGCCTTTTTTCCCTCTCTCTCTCTTCAAAAGACTTCCTACTCTAGATGGATCTGAAAAATGGTCTCTTTCTTTTAATGAAGTCTAAAATGCTGCTTGGTAAATATTTGGAAACTGAGTGTTAGCGGCACGACTGAAAGCTGCTTCGACTTTTTTCACCGGGCCCAAGGGCAGTGAAAGAAATCTTCAGAGAAAAATGGTCTTTTTTGTTTGATGTAGATGTGAATGAAAGTGTGTTGATGAGGTGAGCTCAAAGACATTTGAACTGGGATGTGAAGAAGTCTACAGAGGCACTCACCTCTGATGACGAAACCGAATGTATTGCCTTCTTTGTGCAGCGTCACCTCCACGTTTTTGAACATGACCCCTGAGCCCTGTACAGCTGAGGAAAGAAACGAACAGTTCAAAGTTCTGCCAAGATTTCAATACATGACCAGGACACATAAATGAACAAAATAAATTGCCATTTACGTCATTCAGAATGAGGAAACTCAGCGTAAGACTACTGTTATAAAACATGTCTCATTTATTGCTATTTTGTATTTTCAGATTAGTATTATGTCATATCATTGAAACTTGTTTGTTTCAAATAAGTTTAGAAATTTAGAAGATTAAAGACTTAATTTAGAAGAATTTTTTTTTTATCAAAATTGAAAAAAAAAAAATCTAGCCATACAGTCCTATACATGCTATTATTAAATTGTCCTATTAAAATGACGTATAGTGTAAAATGTGTGTAAAAATATTTTTTTTTACACATATATATATATATATATATATATATATGTGTGTGTGTGTGTGTGTGTGTGTTCAAAATAAACAAATACATATGCACAATTATTTATATAAAATATAAAATAAATGTGTGAATTATATATTATATACACAAACATATATACACATTTAATTTAGATATAATTTTTAAAATATTATACATGAAATACAATTAGAAATGATTAAATACAATTATTAGAAGCATTAATATAAATTACATCTGAAATATATATTTTGTTTATGAAATGATACCATGATCAGTTTCCTAGGACAACATTCAGTTGTGTTTGTGTTTAGCACACAATTCTGCGACTGACCAATCAGAGACAAGTATTCTATCTGTGTTATAATAAGCAATACAGTAATTTTCTAATCTCACTCACAGACAGGCGGTAGCTCGTACTCGACCTCCAGGACGACCCTCTCCCCCACATTCTTCAGCAGACTAATGATCTCATCATGACGAAACTTTGTCAAGTTGATTCCGTTCACAGACTTTATGTAGTCCCCTACGTTCAACTGGTCACTCCTGCAAAGAAACAGACGAAGAAATAGATTCTATACATTTGCTGGAGAAAATGTGAGAGGAGGAAATTGCATAACTGAAAGAACACAGCAAACAGGCTGGAGGAGTGAAAAGAGCGAACAAAGAAAGAGAAGAAATAAAGACAGGCAGAAAATAAGGCGGAGATAGAGTCAGGTCGAGCTCGGAGGCGCTTTGATAGCTGATCTGAGCCCATGAAGGGAACACTTTGTTCTAAGGAAGCATCTAGTGAGATCAAGACAGGCTGCTCCAGTCTCCATCTCGCTCTCTCTCTGACACACATACACTCAGTTGAAAGCTCTCGCGTTTTACAAGGCGGCCTGATTGTCAACAGATTCTGAAAGAACGAGTCTGATGTTAGGCAGTTTATTTCAGCTCCAGTAAAATTATAAGGGAAAGTGTCTCTGTGGTAATAAGATACGAGTCGATACGAAGTGAAACGTTTAAAGCCAAACAATGGATTTGAAGAAGAAAAGTATCTGTGACTGTGAAGAAGAGGGTATAAAACGCGTGCGCGTTTTACTACACGACATGTGCAGTGTTTGTTCTGGGATATGAATATGATCCATTTTCTGAGGATTGTGGGTGTGTGTGTGTGTTTTTGGGGAGGGCTGATACGCTAGCGAACAGTAGGCTGTCTGCCATGCCTGACAGCCAATAGGGAAAATGAGAGAAGAGTTCTGGCTTATGCAGTATTGATTAAAAGATTCTGTCTACCTTATTCACACACACACACAGACAGTGTGTACAAAAAAAACAATGTGAACACACACAGAACATACTTCCTAGACAATGCTCTGGCACACATTGATCTCTCCGGGCCCGTCTATTGATGCTGTCTTAGCAAAAATCATTAGCATAAACACAAAAAGATAACAAAAACCTGACAACACAAAGCCTTGAAGGTGAATTTTTGCAACACTAGCATCTACAAAACTGAACTGAAAGTCAATTCTTACTTTTCTAAACAATACCTGTTTGGTGTTTACTAGCTATACAAAACTAGCCACATCAATGCTAATGTGAAGCTAATATGATTGACTGCTACAGTCTACAGGGCATTTTAAATGGTTTTACCCTGTGCTATGTGGTTGCTAGAGTATTTTGGGTAGTTGCTAGATGCCTTAAATTTACGTTCTCTAGATATGACTCGATAATCTCTTTCAATGTAAGTCTAAGGAATTTTTCTTTCCTGAAAAGCTCAAACAAAGATTTCAGATGTCATTCATGTCAACAACAGCCTTAGCAAACAGCACCGATTACTGTTTCCAAATATGTTTCCCAAGTTTCAATTCAGAGATGTCAGACATCTTGAAAACACAGCAATGTTTTCAAAGTGCAAAATCAACCTCGCTAATACTGACCTGGCAGCGATGCCGCCCTGGCGCAAGTTGGAGACGCGGGGCTTGCCGTCTTTGTCGATGCCTCCGGATACTGTCAGGCCCAGGGTAGTGCCTTCCTTCTTGATCAGCTCCACAGTGCTGGTGCCCTTAAACTCATCTGTGAAGCAGAAGGAGGGATGAAGAGGAGGGTCATTGGGGGAGGTGGGAGAGGAAGACCAGAGACAGGAGAAGAGAGAGTTACAGGAACAGAGGAGGCCAGCTGCTGCCATAGTCCACTCTCCTCTAAATGACTGTGATCAAGCTTCCCGGACTGGCCCTCTATCATACACTCTTTATCTCTCTCTCGCTGTCGTTCTACCCTAACTGGTAATTAGTTATACACTCTAGAGTGCTCAGAGTGTGTGTGTGTCCCCGCACTTAGCAATAGGTCAAGGACACAGTCGTCCCCAGAGGTGCGCTAAAATGGACAAAACCACCTTTGACAACACCTGAACATTCTCACTTGGAAAAATGACAATTCAATAATTAAAAAAATGAATAAATAAAAACAATAATTAAAATAATGAATACATAAATGAATAAAAACAATGAATAAAAATGCATGAAAAATGTAATAAAATAAATAGAACATAAATAGAACATACACTGAACAAAATTATAAAC
>JAFVLL020032690.1:0-39754 GCA_021397915.2 Tor tambroides | reverse complement strand
TTGATTGGAAATTCTTAATTATTGCCCTGATGGTGGAAATGGGAATTTTCACTGCTCTAGCTCTTTTCTTAAAGCCACTTCACTAATGTGTGAAGTTCAATTATCTTTTGCTGCACATCAGAAATATATTCTTTGGTTTTTCTCATTGCGATGGATGATTAAGGGAATTTGGGCTTTGTTTTCCCTCTTATTTATATTTCTGTGAAACAGGAAACCATGGCTGGATAATTTCATGTTCATAATCACCCTGGAGTGCTCAAAATTGTGAATATGAATGGGAATATACTTCAGAGATATTTTACTCATAACAATTTCTAGGGGTGCCAATAATTGTGTCCAACGTGTATTTGAGAAAAACATTTATTTCATAATGAGATTTTCCCCCATTTTAAAAGCTTTTAAAGAAAAGCTTTTTTTGATGGCAAATTTAGGTGAGTGTGAATACACCTGAGGTTTGTCTGCTACGGCACCTGTGTGAACTTGAACTGATTGCCTTCATACATCCACTAAGAATCACATTTACACCACTATGCTAACAACTTAATTTGATATTTTGCTTCTAATGCAATGTATGAAATTACATACATTTGTAAGTGTGGCTTAAGTGCCCGAACACCTGGAAGAAAAAAAAACATTACGGATGACGGTTATACACCCACACACACATGTACACGCACCTCATTACTGTGAAGGAGGGTGAGCGGCTGCGGTTAGACCTGTTAAAGTCTAATGGAGGTAATTCAACATCTCAGTTTAGTAATGGACCACACTAAAAGACCTGATTACACCATACGTCTTCAGAGCACGGAGGAAACACCACACGTAAACACGTGTCACACGTCCGCTCTTCCAGCCCGTTCCCAACATGCGCTGATTTCACTTGACGCCCATTACAAAGAGAAATAGCTCCTGCTGTTGTGTGTGGAGCGGACAGAAGGAGCAGCCGGTCTTAAGTTAGAGCGGGTGTACAGCTGTCGGCTGTCAGGTGTGTCAACTTCCTCCCTGCATTCGCGGTAAACATACTTGCTGCCATCGCAAAATGCCAACGCACTGGGGAAACTCGTGCGCTAGTCTAGAAGATGCTGTTTGGGTCTGTAAAGCGGGACATGTGGTGATGTGTTTATAATGTTAAACAGCAGTGTGAAAGCTCAGGATGGGAACAAGTACCCAAGCAACAAAGAACTGTGATTGTTTTAAAGCATTCAACAATGATCAAGAGTCCATTAACTACATGCAAATGTGCCAAAATTGACTTATAGTATGGTGGTATTTTGTTTGTAATATTATAATCTGAACATAGGAATTCTGCAGGTTTTATGAAGGTAAATTTAAGACTTAGGAAAACCTTTTAGGACCAAGTAAAGAAAATGGAAGTAAATTGAATGGAACACAATATGTGACCCTGGACCACAAAACCAGTCATAAGGGTCAGTTTTCTGAAATTGAGATTTGTACATCATCTGAAAGCTGTATAAATAAGCTTTCAACTGATGTATGGTTTGTTAGGATAGGACAATATTTGGCCGAGATACAATTATTTGAAAATCTAGAATCTGAAGGTGCAAAAAAATCATAATACTGAGAAAATCGCCTTTAAAGTTGACCAAATGAAGTTCTTAGCAATGCATATTACTAATCAAAAATTAAGTTTTGATATATTTACAGTAGGAAATTTACAAAATATCTTCATGGAACATGATCTTTACTTAATATCCTAATGATTTTTGGCATAAAAGAAAAATATCAATAATTTTGACACATACAATGTATTTTTGGCTATTGCTACAAATATACCCCAGCGACTTAAGTTTTATGGTCCAGGGTCACATATGTCAATATAATATCTAAATGTAAATGCCTGTGCTTCAAAGTTTAAAAATACAAACTCCAACTGATCTCAGTTATACTTCTTAATTCATTTTATGAAAAAATAATACTTGAATAGCTATGCTCTGAAACAGCAGAATAGGGAAATAACATTTACTGTACCTTTTGATCACACAGCAAAAAATATATTCTTCATCTGTATTTTTGTCTTGTTTTCCAGTGTAAATGTCTAAAGACTTGCTTGACAAAATAAGACGTCTTGTTTTATGTGAAATTGATCAAAATAAATTGAAAATAAATTGAGAGCAAATACCTGCCAATAAGCTCACAAAAATCAACTAAATTCAAAGTGGAAAAGTCTTCACACTACTGACAGGTATATGTTCATGTTTTTAGCATAAACACTTGTTCAACTTCTCAGATAGCAAGAGCTCATGTTTAATTTGCATCTCAAGTAAATTTAAGGATGTTTAGATATTTGTATTGGAAAACAAAAAAATACTTATACATGCATGCATACATACATACACTGAACAAAATTATAAACGCAACACTTTTGTTTTTGCCCCCATTTTTCATGAGCTGAACTCAAAGATCTAAGACTTTTTCTATGTACACAAAAGGCCTATTTCTCTCAAATATCGTTCACAAATCTGTCTAAATCTGAGTTAGTAGGCACTTCTCCTTTGCCGAGGTAATCCATCCACCTCACAGGTGTGGCATATCAAAATTCTGATTAGACAGCATGATTATTGCACAGGTGTGCCTTAGGCTGGCCACAATAAAAGGCCACTCTAAAATGTGCAGTTTTATTGTATTGGGGGGGGTCCGAAAACCAGTCAGTATCTGGTGTGACCACAATTTGCCTCACGCAGTGCAACACATCTCCTTCGCATAGAGTCGATCAGGTTGTTGTGATTGTCTGTGGAATGTTGGTCCACTCCTCTTCATTGTCTGTCCGAAGTTGCTGGATATTGGCAGGAACTGGAACACGCTGTCGTATACGCCGATCCAGAGCATCCCAAACATACTCGATGGGTGACATGTCCGGTGAGTATGCTGGCCGTGCAAGAACTGGGATGTTTTCAGCTTCCAGGAATTGTGTACAGATCCTGCAACATGGGGCCGTTCATTATCATGCTGCAACATGAGGTGATGGTCGTGGATGAATGGCACAACAATGGGCCTCAGGATCTCGTCACGGTATCTCTGTGCATTCAAAATGCCATCAATAAAATGCACCTCTGTTCATTGTCCATAATATATGCCTGCCAATACCATAAACCCACCACCACCATGGGCCACTCAATCCACAACGTTGACATCAGCAAACCACTCACCCACACGACCTCATACACGCTGTCTGCTGTCTGCCCAGTACAGTGAAAACTGGGATTCATCCGTGAAGAGAACACCTCTCCAAAGTGCCAGACACCATCGAATGTGAGCATTTGCCCACTCAAGTCAGTTACGACGACGAACTGCAGTCAGGTCGAGACCCCGATGAGGACGACGAGCATGCAGATGAGCTTCCCTGAGACGGTTTCTGACAGTTTGTGCAGAAATTCTTTGGTTATGCAAACCGATTGTTGCAGCAGCTGTCCGGGTGGCTGGTCTCAGATGATCTTGGAGGTGAAGATGCTGGATGTGGAGGTCCTGGGCTGGTATGGTTGCACGTGGTCTGCGGTTGTGAGGCCAGTTGGATGTACTGCCAAATTCTCTGAAACGCCTTTGGAGATGGCTTATCGTAGAGAAATGAAAATTCAGTTCACGGGCAATAGCTCTGGTGGTCATTCCTGCAGTCAGCATGCCAGTTGCACGCTTCCTCAAAACTTGTGACATCTGTGGCATTGTGCTGTGTGATAAAACTGCACATTTTAGAGTGGCATTTTATTGTGGCCAGCCTAAGGAACACCTCTGCAATAATCATGCTGTCTAATCAGCATCTTGATATGCCACACCTATGAGGTGGATGGATTATCTCGGCAAAGGACAAGTGCTCACTAACAGATTTGTGAACAATATTTGAGAGAAATAGGCCTTTTGTGTACATAGAAAAAGTCTTAGATCTTTGAGTTCAGCTCATGAAAAATGGGGGCAAAAACAAAAGTGTTGCGTTTATAATTTTGTTCAGTGTATATTGCTGTGCATGCAGCATTTAATGACATTTCTTTACCAATTTTAGACTTTCTGCTCTGATTTAATACCTTTTTTTAGGGCTTAATTTGTGGAAAGGCAAATTAAGACTTTTTAAGACCAACAGAACCGCTGAACAGGAAACTGACTGAAAATTGGCTGCCGGGTAGATTGTCTGAGTAGACAAAATGACCAACCTGCACATCTCTGTGAGATAGCTAAACATGCTAAATGGGATCCAAGTGATCTCATTGAGCCGCCATGACAGCTGATTATGATTAAACCCCTTTTTCCAGCCCCTGATTTCCACCTTCACCTTCCTGCCAAGCCTCGCAGACCCACCTGACACCAGCTAAACAACGAGGAACGGACTATCCATTAATAAAACCAGGGTTGGGAAAATTGTTCAATCACATGGGTGCCATCCGGGTGACAGAGGCTTAGTGATTAACGTGCCACCGTTAAACGCATCGCACTGATGAGGGCTTGATCGAGGGGCTCATGAGGAGCGTTCGTGTTGCCATGAAGGGCTGGAGGAGCGTGTGGCGATGGGAGGAAGGGTGGTTGTAAATTGTGATGAATGCACAATGCATGCTTGGTCTCTGGCGATTAGTTTTAATCAAACATTGTTACTGTATGTGTCCACTGGTGCAGAGCTGAGCAGCCATTTTTAGTTCCTTCTCGAGGGAAGATTGTGGAGCAGAGCAAGCGGTATCAAACAGATGAGATAATGCTCAATATTATGCAAATGAGATATGAAAAAAGCTGGCCAGCAGCCAATCGCTGAGAGCCAAAGTCAGTGACGTCTGTCATGGACTCATAAATAAAGCTGGCCTCTTTCCGACTATAATTGTGCATATATGAATATTTTATTGGATGTATACTGAAAGCAATCATAGATTATATATTTTACAGAAAGGGAGTGATCACATTTACCACTATTCAGTGATTTTTGAGTCATTTCAAAAGGAATCAATGCAACTGTGAACTTCATATCAGGGTGAAAGATTTTATTTTTTCTTTGCGGATTTCGCAATGTATTCAGGTTGCTCATACGTATTTGCCGCATAAAAACAGAAAGCTGTTTCATCAATTGTTTTTTTTTTTTTCACTGAAATTTTGCTAATGTGACTAAGTGAATGAATAATAAATGAATCATTCTTTTGAGTTGGCCTTTTTTAGTGAATCATCAGAAACGGTTTACAAAATCTGAACAATTCACTCATAAATCGGACTGAACTGTTCCGAGCGGATTACGAATCAACAACTGACTGACTTATTGAAGAAAGAATCGGCTTTTTTCAAAACATCTGATTCGTAATGAGTTCGTTAACAAACAAGCTGATACTAAGAACACTACCTGATAATGTATCAGGACACAATGGCGTATGCTGAATCATTTTTTGAAACGGTTCATTGAAATAAACTGTTCAAAAGAGCTGATTCTCAAAAATGAGTCACACTTTTCAGTCTTCCACACCAATGAACACACACTGCACCGAGCAGGAGAGTTGAAAAAACAGAAAGAAAGAGTGTGAGGTGAGGTGAGGAGAGAGGGTAGAAAGACGATATAAATTATTTCAGGTGGGGAGAAAGAGCTTTATTTCAGACAGAAATCCAGGACAGAATAATCTTTAAGTTACACAGCAAGACTTAAACTGAGAAGGAAAGTGCACTGACCAAAAACACAGTCGAGCAGGCACTGTGGGGTAGTTAGCGTTTTATGCTGTTCAGACAGTGCTGTTCAAATAGAAGGGCATATCAGTGCAGTGAAGCAGGATGTGACTTTCCACTGGGCACAGCAGAAAGAGAATCTATCACTTCCGGGTCAGAGCCCAACAAAGACATCGGAAAGATGAGTTACAGCCATGGGCCACTTCAAATATTAGAGAATTTCCTTTTCATTTCAGTTCAGCTCACTGGCTGTCAACCTCTTTCTTGTTTTTGTGCACCTCATTCAGCTCGTTGACACTCTGTCATTATCCACAGCATGTTTTCTCTGACATTTACAAATGCTACAAAAACATATCGACATTCAAGAGCTGGATAACATAAAATAATTGTGTGATCTTTTTCAAAATTGCTAAAATGCTACATTCTGTAATTGCTGTTTTCAGTCGATATGTGTTTACAATTACTGTAATGGTCTTCCAGCTGGAATGATTAGACCTCAACAGATGTTCCAGAACACAACAGAACAACTGGTCTTCAACAACCACGGAGGGCACCTTCTTGACAAAGTTACAGCCATTAAGGAAAACTATTAAAAGTCCTTGAAGGGAATTGAAATTAAAATCAGAGTTTGCAAAAAAATAAAGATAAAATTGAAACTACAAATGTGCACTACACTAAAGCTAAATAAAATTAAAAGGAACAAAAACATTTTAGAGATCATTTTTAATTAGTTTAGGTAATAAGTGTGAGTAAATAGAATTTTAATTAACACTTTTATCAACATCAATTCATTTTTTATAACACCACCACACACATATAACAAAATAAAAAATATATTTTCCTAATCTCTCTTCTGCTATTTCATTTGTCTAGCAATGTAAATCTATTAATACTGAAATATTACAATAAAAACTGAAAATAAAAATTGCCGCTGTGAGCATGTAAGACATACTGCTGCTGCACATATAACATATATGAAATAGCCCCCATATATAATATACATGAAGTTACCCCATAGCAGATCTATACAGGTGGAGCTGGGGAAGATGGAGGGTGTCTGCAAGCACTTGCTGAGTATTTGAAATGTTGAGCAGCAAGCTCATTGGCTGCTGATACTAAAAGAACCAATCAGCTGCGCCATGTGAATAATGATGTCATTATGTCAGACTGAGTTCCGACTGCACCATCTAGAGTTTCACAACAGAATTTTGGATAAATATTATTGCTATCTCCTTTATGATAAATCCCATCTGTATTTTCCTCAAGTAATTAATTAGAAGTCTTTTTGGATAAAAATAAATGTGAATTATCTGGGGGCAGAGTGAAGTGGGTGTGTCCTTACCCATGACTGACACATCATACTCTATGAGAAGGGTGGCTTCCTGGCCGCATTGTTTGAGGATGCTCATGGCCTCTGCGTGAGATGCTCCATGCAGACGAATTCCGTCAATACTGAGCAGCCTGTCGCCGGGTTTGATGGTACCTTCCCTGAGAGAGAAAACAAAATACAGTGAAGACTGAAATGGCCTATCTGAATTACAGAAGAAATATGCGGTACACAAGAGAGGCACCCAGAGACACAATAGCATTTGTATTGTGTGTCCTCTGCTTGTTTGCTCGTAACAATAAGCCTTTAAAATGCCGGAAAGGTTACAGGCTTTGCAATTTCACACATTCCATCTGTTATCATGGCAGGCAGGTTACGTCTGTGTTCAACACACCAGAGACCTTTCCGAAACCACAGTGATTACTAAACTGTTAGAGCCAGGAACCGTACTGAAGCAGCTCAATAGATATAAAAATAAACTCATGTACCTTTCCAAAGTACTCAAGAATATGGGGAAAATTTGACCACCTCTATTAGAGCGTCTGGTACTCAACGTTCTTGAACTGTCTGATGCACACAGCACACAGAACTGGCATATTCTAGCTGATCTATCGAGTGCCAATCTGATTGGCTGACATCTCTGCTTTTTTATCAGTCTGCCTGGAAACAAAGGTGTGTTTATGAGATATGGCTGCAACAATGATTGCTTTTCAGGAAGAATTAATAACTGGATTTTCTTAGGTTTTCCTAGGTAGTAGTATCAGTTCTTTAGTCAGTTTTATTTAAGATAGTTTACTAGCAAGCAAATTAGATATCCATCAGCAGAATGTTAATGGTTTAAAGTTTGGGGTCAGTAAGATGATATACGAGTATCTAAATACTATTATACAAAAATGTAAAACTTTTATTCAGTAGGATTGCATTAAAGTGATCAAAAGTGACAGTAAAGACATTGCAATCTTTCTATTTAAGTCTGGCTATGTCAGACTATTGAGCTTTATGTGAAGACAGTTTCAAAAAACATTTTAACCCCGGAATAACAGGGTGCACCACAAGAGGCGAGTTTTGGTTAGAGGCTTGATTTATGACTCAAACGAAATGAAATTTGCTGTTTTTATTTTCCAAGGGGGCCATTCTCTGTGACTGCAAGATGTCAGAGGCCAGTCAATACCAAATTGCAGAGGAACAGAACACAATATTTACCCAGAAAAACAGGAGCCATGCCACTGAACAAAAGAAATGGGAATACTCTCTCGGTAAGAAATGAAATTACCAGTATGCAAAATGAATATTGATAAGGGTTGTGGGGAAAGGGAGAGACGGGCTGGCATGTAATGATGGTAATAACAGAGCAGTTCAAACGCCAGAGCGAGTGAAATATCACGCCGGTCCATTTGCAATTCTCAAGCGAGTGCTAAAGTTGCGGGGCAATCTATTCCGGTTCCGAAAGGAACTCCGACTGGGAAACACTATTTTCATCAAGCAATTTCTTGCCATTTCACAAAAATGACTACAGTTCAACTATGCTATACCAGTAAAGATAAAAGCCCAACCCATTACGAGGTAACACAGAGAGAAACACACATGTACATGGGTTAAAAATAAGCATTTCACCATTTAATGCAACATGCAAAAATAAAGTCAGTAATTGAAAAATAACAATAAAAACAAGCATCATAATTGCTACTAGTGACTCATTTTTAAACACTTTTCCAAAACCCAGTAAACTGCCTACAGACAAATCACAGCTGCATTCTTAATGCCTATCCATAAAATAAGGAAATTAATTATGCAAACCCTTCCGATACATTTTTTGGCCAATTTATAAAGCTGTATCCTTAGGGACAGAAATCCTATAATCCTGGGAGAAGATAAAGGCTGAATAAAGATTACTGATATACTTACATATTTATAGTTCACCCTGAAAAACATATTAAACCAGACTTAGATGGTCAAAATGGTCTATTTGTGGATTTTAAAGGAATTTAGGCCTCTTTTCAGCTGTTTAAGCTTGGCCGCCCAGCTAAACCAGCTTGGAGAACAGTTTACACCAGATAAATCCAGCTTAAACTAGTCCACACCATCTAAGATGACCAAAACAGCTTAGGCATTAAAGAAGGTTTTAAGATTTTAAAGAAGGACAGTGTCATTTAATTATTGTGAGTGCTATATGTATTTTCATGCTTATTAGATTATCGTGACATTAGCTTAGCAAAATGCTAACACCAAACAAATCAATTGTGAGTCTCTAATCAGTCACTTCTCACTCCATGTCATTTAGGATGTCCTTTATGTTTTGGAAAAGAGCTTTAATGTCAGTGCTGATGAATCCAGTTCAGGACCAACTTACCTGTCAGCTGGACCGCCGGGTCTGATTGTTGTTATGGTAACTGGGCGAGATTTGTTTCTGTCTTCATGGGCGCCTCCTACATCATGGAAAAAACTTGTTTTGAGACATTTAACAAATGTAGCCATATAGAGAAACCTTGCATTTACACTCCAGGATATTTACTCAACATTATACAGTTTAACCTACTGTACACTTAGCCAATGAGGTAAATCATAACTCCAGATACTAGCTTAGTGGCACAGACCAAGAGCCATTTCACCTCACTGAAATTTCCATATCATTCTCAACAAAAGCACCAGATTATACATTTTTAAAGCCTCTGCTAGCTATAAAATTGCATACCATTGAATTCACAAATGGAGTCTTAAAGATGAAAAGTCAGTCCTCAAAATGCCTCTTTGAGACAGATTTGAGAAAAGAAGCAAAGCTAACCAAGACCTTGACAGGAAACCATTTTTTCCCTCTCTCTCTTCAAAAGACTTCCTACTCTAGATGGATCTGAAAAAATAGTCTCTTTCTTTTAATGAAGTCTAAAATGCTGCTTGGTAAATATTTGGAAATTGAGCGTTAGCGGCACGACTGAAAGCTGCTTCATCTCTTTTCACTGGGCTCAAGGGCAGTGAAAGAAATCTTCAGAGAAAAATGGTCTTTTTTTGTTTGATGTAGATGTGAATGAAAGAGTGTTGATGAGGTGAGCTCAAAGACATTTGAACTGGGATATGAAGAAGTCTACAGAGGCACTCACCTCTGATGACGAAACCGAATGTATTGCCTTCTTTGTGCAACGTCACCTCCACGTTTTTGAACATGACCCCTGAGCCCTGTACAGCTGAGGAAGGAAACGAACAGTTCAAAGTTCTGCCAACATCTCAATGCAAGACCAGAACACATAAATGAACAAACTAAATTGCCATTTACGTCACTGAGAATGAGGAAACACAGCATAAGAATGCTGTTATAAAACACGTCTCATTTTATTTTCAGATTAGGATTTTGTCATATCATTGACACTTGTTTGTTTCAAATAAGTTTACATTTTAGAAGATTAAGGACTTAATTTAGAAGAAAATTTTATCAATTTGAAAAAAAAAAATCCATACAGTTCTATACATGATATTATTCAACTGTACATTTACATTTAGCAGACGCTTTTATCCAAAGTGCCTTACAAACGAGGACAATGGAAGCAATCAAAACTTAACATATAATGTAAAATATGTGTATGTATGTTTAAAAATGCAATTATTTACTTAAAAATATAAATAAATAAATGTGTATATGTGTATAAATAAATACGTATACACCCACATGTACATAAACACAAATATAAATGTTTTAATATTATTTCTTTGTATCAAATTGACAAGTTTACAATTTTGGAACTGTGATAAAATTCTCTTTTATCAAATAGTAAAAACTGTTTGTACACATACAGTTTATACTCATGAATTGTAGTTTATGCATTTATACAATTTTATATACACAAAAACATGAACAATTATTCATATAAAAATATAAATGTTATATTATATTATATTATATTGAGCATTAATATAAATTACATCTGAAATATATATTCTGTATATGAAATGATTCTGTATGTAGGAAATCAGTTTCCTAGGACAACATTCAGCTGTGTTTGTTTAGCATACAGTTTATTATACAACATTTACTTGCAGAATGATGCCACAGACCAATCAGAGTCAAGTATTCCAGCTGTGTTGTTATAAGTAATCTCACTCACAGACAGGCGGTAGCTCGTACTCGACCTCCAGGACGACCCTCTCCCCGACATTCTTCAGAAGACTAATAATCTCATCATGACGAAACTTTGTCAAGTTGATTCCATTCACAGACTTTATATAGTCCCCTACGTTCAACTGGTCACTCCTGCAAAGAAACAGACCAAGAAATAGATTCTATACATTTGCTGGAGAAAATATGAGAGGAGGAAATTGCATAACCGAAAGAAGGATGAAAGAACACAGTAAACAGGCAGGAGGAGATAAAGGAGCCAACAAAGAAAGAGAAGAAATAAAGACAGGCAGAAAATAAGGCGGAGATGGAGTCAGGTCGAGCTCGGAGGCGCTTTGATAGCTGATCTGAGCCCATGAAGGAAACACTTTGTTCTAAGGAAGCATCAAGACAGGCTGCTCCAGTCTCCATCTCGCTCTCTCTCTGACACACATGCACTCAGTTGAAAGCTCTCGCGTTTTACAAGGCAGCCTGATTGTCAACAGTTTCTGAAAGAACGAGTGTGATGTTAGGCAGTTTATTTCAGCTTGAGTAAAATTATAAGGGCAAATGTCTCTGTGGTAATAAGATGTAAGAGTCGATACACAGTGAAACATTTAAAGCCAAACAATGGATTTGAAGAAGAAAAGAATCTGTGACTGAAGAAGAGGGCATTAAACGTGTGCGCTTCACTATACGACATGTGCAGTGTTTGTTCTGGGATATGAATATGGATCCATTTTCTGAGGATTGTGGGTGTGTTTTTGGGGAGGGCTGATACGCTAGCGAACAGTAGGCCGTCTGCCATGCCTGACAGCCAGTAGGGAAATGGAAGAAGAGTTCTGGCTTATGCAGTATTGATTAAAAGATTCTGTCTACCTTATTCACACACACACACACACACACACACAGACAGTGTGTACAGAAAAAAAACAATGTACACACACACCATACTTCTAGACAATGCTCCAGCACACATTGATCTCTCTAGGCCCGTCAATTGATGCTGTCTTAGCAAAAATCATTAGCATAAACACAAAAAGATAACAAAAACCTGACAACACAAATCCTCGAAGGTGAATTTTTGCAACACTAGCATCTACAAAACTGAACTGAAAGTCAATTCTTACATTTTCTAAACAATATGTGATTGGTGCTGGCTAGCTGTACAAAACTAGCCACAACAATGCTAATGTGAAGTTAATATAAGTGACTGCTGCAGTATACAGGGCATTTTAAATGTTTTTACACTGTGCTATGTGGTTGCTAGAGCATTTTGGGTAGTTGCTAGGTGCTTTACTTAAGTCTACCGCAAATTTATTCTTTTTCTTGCCTGGAAAAACCCAAAGCTTTCAGATGTCATTCATGTCAATAACAGCCTTAGCAAACAGCACCAATTACTGTTTCCAAATATGTTTCCCAAGTTTCGAATCAGAGATGTCTGACATCATGAAAACACAGCAATGTTTTCAAAGTGCAGCAGTGTTTTGCAAAATCAACCTCGCTAATACTGACCTGGCAGCGATGCCGCCCTGGCGCAGGTTGGAGACGCGGGGCTTGCCGTCTTTGTCGATGCCTCCGGATACTGTCAGGCCCAGGGTAGTGCCTTCCTTCTTGATCAGTTCCACGGTGCTGGTGCCCTTAAACTCATCTGTGAAGCACAGGGAGGGATGAGGAGGAGGGTCATTGGGGGAGGTGGGAGAGGAAGAGCAGAGACAGGAGATGAGAGGGTTACAGGAGCAGAGGAGGCCAGCTGCTGCCATACCCCACTCTCCTCTAAATGACTGCGATCAGGCGTCCCGGACTGGCCCTCTCTCACACACTCTTTATCTCTCTCTCTCTCTCTCTCTCTCTGTCGTTCTTCCCTAGCTGGTAATTAGTTATACACTCTAGAGTGCTCAGAGTGTGTGTGTGTATCCGCACTTAGCAATAGGTCGAGGACACAGACGTCCCCAGGTGCGCTAAAAGGGACAAAACCTTCTTTGACAACACCTGGAAACATCCTCACTTGGAAAAATTACAATTCAGTAAATAAAATAAATAAATAAATTAAAAACAATTAAAATAATGAATACGTAAATGAATAAAAAACAATAAATAAATGTGAATAGATTAATAAAAATGCATGAAAAATGTATTATAAAAATAAAAAGTAGTCAACATTTGAAGTGGATCAAAAAAGTTCATCAAAGTTGTCCTAAGACAAGAACACATTTTGGTTTTAGGTTTTAGGACAACTAATATATATATATAGTGCTGTCAAACGATTAATCACGATTAATCACATTCAAAATAAAAGTTTTTGTTTACATAATGTGTGTGTGTACTGTGTATATTTATTATGTATATATAAATACACACACATGCATGCATAAGAAAAATATGTTGTGTTTATACATTAAATATATTTATAAATATATGAATATTCATATATTCATGTAAATACATATATTTCACTGATATCTAGATATCAATGAAATTATCAGTGAAATAATTAAATAAATAAATAAATAAACAGACAAAATAATAAATAAAATAACATTTTTATTTTATAGTTATAGAAATTTATTAATTTCTAATTGTTCATTTTTTTAAATAAATAAAATGATTTGATTAATAAAAATGCATGAATAAATGAATGCAATATAATAACAAGTACATAAATAAACACACAAACAATTTTTATTGTATAACCGTATACATTTATTTTTAGGGTTCTTACATAGTTTGAATTACCTTCATATAAAAATCATTTTGTCTTATATTTATCGTCTCTCTCACCATCTTGCACAGATATTGCTGGTCAGGCAGACGCGTCGCTCCCATATCGACTGGCTGTCATTCAATCCCTCAGTGGGATCGTCAAAGTCACATTAAGAATACTGCATATCTGTGCAAGCAGGGCGCTCTCTCCCTTCCTCTCTCACACCCTACCATCTCTACATCAGCTCTCAAAGCTGGAGAAGAAATAAAAATAAGGGATTTGTAATCCCTCTCTTCTGACTGGAAGAAGGAAAAGATGGATTTATTTGAGTTTGTTCACTTTCCTTTCCTCTCTCAGTATGTCTTTCTGTGGCAGGATAGATAGTGAGGGGAGACGAGGCTCTAAACCCCCCTGAGGCTACTGACAGAACAGAGTTGCTGAGCATCTCACCGCAGGAGGACGACAATAACGGGACACGGGCTACAAAAAGAGCCTCTTTGGTGCTTAAAGGCTATAATGAAGACACTTGCACTTCTTTACGAACAAAAAAGCTTCATAAATATTCTGGGTAAACACCATTGACGGGCACAAGTACTCAGAAATGACAGCCATGATAAAACATGAAAGCACATTAATGGTGTGACTTGATTTTGAACTTGAAAACATTTCACACCAACCAACGTCCAGTAACTACATGCAAATATGCCAAAATGAAGCCTCGCTTTTAATTTTGTGATTTGTTACAGCGGGTGGGACCTAATTAAGATGCATTTTGAAAAGTTGAAAAAAGAACAATACTTCATGGAACAACTGATTAAAATAAGCACAAACAGAACTCAACTGATCATCATAACATTTCTTGCAATGCTTCAATATCAGTCTAGAGGACGGCCATTTCAGCATGCATGCTCTTTCAGCCTGTTAGGTCAGCCTTCACAAACCTCGCAGTGAACAGTTTCTGCATTGACAAAGAAATCATGGGATCTGTATATCTGTTACAAATCCATCAGCTTAGTTTTGCTTTAAAATCCATAACTGCTCTGTTGCCCTTTGCATGCAAATCACCCGCGCAGTAACCTCAGTAGAGGAAGAAACAGATTTGACATTGCACTCTGCCTCCGATCGATAGCGCTGCCATATGGACATGGGAAGGGAACTATGTCGAAATGTGACCCGGGACAGAGGGAGGTTAGCATGGATCTCAATGTCTGGCCTGAACCTGAACCTCCAAGCAATCCTATGGAGCCGAGCAGGGCTCTTGCAGTGCAAACATTCTGATATATATCAAAGACAGCAAAGTAATTAAAAGAGAAATCAAACTTATAATGTGCCAACAGGAACTGCTGAATAATTTAGTGTGTGTGTTTGGGAGTGATAGAGGCAAAACATCTTGTCATGAGAAAAAAATGAGAATCAATATTCAAACGGGAGTTCAATCTATAACAAGCCTCGTGTTGTGTGCCAGTCTTTTGATAATTAATTGTAAAAGAACTGCTCAATTTGCCTTCAGCTTTCATCAAATAATTTGATTAAAAAGAACTTTGCACTGCTGGGGATTCGCCTGACAGCGAAAAATTACAGTGGGACGAATTATAAATGTCGATGTCATTTCTGTCCTCACATTTGGGTGAGGAATAAATTATGGGTCTTTCGGAGGTTTGTGGCAGCAATAAATTAACTCCCTTTACATGTGGAAGACAGGAAAAAAAAAGTGATTTGGTTGACATAACATGCCTTCTGAGGCCAGAAACATTGATGCATTTCCAGCAGAAATACTTGCAACGTTACATAACAATATCTTATAATTGTTCTTCTGACATGACAATTGACCCGAAAAGAAAACTTAGCATAGTAGTTATACAAATTAAAAGTAAAAATGTGTATTTTTCATTTCAAAGCTCTTATTGTGAAATGTCTTACTGAACTGTTTCTTTTTCGTAAACACCGTCCAAGCCAATGCATCCTTCATGCGTGTTGTGAGCCCTGTCACGCAGCTGCACCAGGGGGCCCACTGGGGGTCATCCAATATCCAAACAATTTGTGGCACAGTATGCCATGGTCATATTACAAGCTCTGTCTTAAGCTGTCTGGGGAAAGCATAGTTCTCTCAGTTCACTGAGGGTTCAGCGTAATATCTCGGCCCAGAGCGAGAAAAAGGGCCGCTGGGATCTAATGAGCTGTGCTTTGAGGGCTACACTGGGACAGGTGTGGAAGTTGATAAGTTGATCCCATTACTCGTGGTCTCTCATTTCATTCCATGTCCTCTCTCCCACCTTTCCTGTTTGAATGAGGCACACAGAGCTAGTGTTGCCTTGCCATGTTGCCACAGTGATGAGATTGGCCATCAGCTTTCTCAAAGCCAACAGATTTCTATGGCGGGATCGAATGCTGTGCCCATCAGACAGGTATTGAGGGGAAGAGACAGAAAGATAGAGCTTGAGACAGCATGTGCGAGAATGATACAAAGCAGGAGATAAAAGTACAGATGGAGTGTATGATGGAGAGAGCAAGATATAAACATCTACTCTGCCAGCTGAGACGCACGCAGGTTAAAACAGTTATCACTTTTCAAGCTGTGACAGAAAACGTTAATCTGCGATCGCAGCCTGATCTAGATAGCAAACTCGATAGATAATGCACAGAAATATCCAACAAAACACAGGAAGAAAAACAAAAAAAAGTGTACAAGAGGCAATCCAACACTGTATCATTTATTGTGAAAGTCAACAATTTATTAATTTAACTTAATTTTTGAAAATATAATTTATTAATTTAGAAATTATTTTAATACAATTTTAATTTTATATATATATATATATATATATATATATATAATTATAAGCCTATGTAATTATAAGCCTGTTATATATGTAATTGTGCATTCTCAGTTATTGTATTTTTACATTTACATTACCTTTTTCCATTGTCTAATGCTCACTTAAAATTCATTTTTTTAAACAAAATTAAATAACGTAATAATTAACACTGTTAGATGTAACCTGGAATAAATATCAAAGTGAATACCAATCATATTCAATGACTGAATGAATATTAAAATGAAAAATGTTCATACTGTGCATTATAATGTTGTGATGCCTAAATTCACTTTTTGTCCATTTAAAATCATGGGTTTAGTGTTTTATTATTTTATTTATTTTGACAAAAAAAGTATATAATTTCAGCTCAAATATCATACAGCTTGATTGGACGCACAACCTTTAACACAAACAATAAAAGTTATAAGAAGACTTTTCTCCTTTCTTTTAAAAACTTTCAGGCTCTGTCCTAATTATGTATATTTGCATTTGTTTATTAGCATTCAGCATTGTTTCTCCCTGCTGTTTGCCATGCTATCAGAAAAGACCCACCAGCTGAGAACCACATACAGTATTTAGGAAAACACTTCTGTTTTCTATGAAAAGCTCAGACAGGGACAGCAGCGAGGTGCGGAATAAAGATTTATTTTGTCTGCAACATTGCTTGGAGGTGTAATGAAAACATTTGGTTAAATGCCCACTGTCAGTTCACGGTTTAACTCTCTATGAAGGCTGTAGGCGTACTAGCAGGTGGGCTCAGCACTGAATTGGCTTTCCAACGTTGAAACTTTTAGCAGTCAAAATGACAAATTGGGCCATAATTCAATATGGAACCAGGCATGACTAATGGTTGATGCTAGCAAACATTCGCAGGGATATAAAAACAAACATATTCATAAACAATTGCTTCAATTACTTCATTTATAACAAGGACAAAAAAAAAAGGCTGAATTCATTACACAATTTCTAAACCGCCTCTTCAAAGGGAAGAAAAATTATCAGCTGCAACTAATCAAATTAATAATTGAATATGATATTTGCAATCTGAGAATAAATGATCTAGTGTTTGAATAATGGCTCTCTTTGATTGTGTTCAATCGTGCAGACTATTACATTGACTATTACAATGCCCTTTTTGTTATATAACTATTCAGTGCAGTAAAATTGACACACAGTGGTTCTTAAACGCTGTTTTTTCATTTGATGGACACCATTTTGATGTTATATGTGAGACTGATATCAATATTCCCATACAGAGACAGTTTAGAGACACTCAAAATGGTAGTAAAACACCACAATAAAGCACTTCTTTAACATCAGCCAACCACAAGCTAGAACTACTACAGTCATTTCAATACTTAAAAGGCTAAATTCCTGTCTTAATGTGTGAAAAACCTGCCTATACTTATTTGTATGCCACACTAGCCTCTCCACAGGAGGACAAAACACACACAGGCAAATGAAAAACACTATCTGTTGGCTCCTGCGCCAAACAGGGTCTTCTGGGAGAAAAAGTTAGAGCGCATTTATCATGAAGATTTCGCACAGGCGCGCTGAGGTATGAAGTACTAGCCCGCACATCTGCTTGCTATCTCTTTACTCATCTGCTTCTGACAGTTTTAAACCTCTCAGAGAAACACAGTTTGCTTTGGAAGAGTAATTTTAGAGGGTGTGGTTCTTCAACTATGGCCACTTTTGGACATGAAATTGACTCAATTATATTTACACTCTCAGTAGTTCATTTCATTACTTTACTAACAATATAACAATATACACCACAGGGAAATTTGATGACGATCCATCATTTCAATTATGATTGCAGACATTAATAGCTACTTTGACTTGCTAAGGCAACTTTCTTAGCTAGCATTGTATGTATATTACATTATGTACAATTACTGTAAATAATATTGTATGCATTTAACCTATAAATGTACAACTCTTCAAAAAATTTGGGGTCAGTTTTTTTGGAACATTTTCAATGTTCCAAAAGATTTCCATTTCAAATAAATGCTGTTCTTTTGAAATTTCTATTCAAAGAATAAAGTGAAAAATGTTAAAAATGGTTTTTAACATTGAAAAACTGTTTTTAATATTGATCATATCAGAATGATTTTTTGATGTTCATTTTACACTGAAGACTGGAGTAACAATGCTGAAAATTCAGCTTTGCCATCACAGGAATAAATTCAATTTCAAAACATATTCAGAAAGAAATCAGTTATTTTAAATGTCAAAATATTACCATTTTAACTGTATTTATAATCAAATAAATGCAACCTTGGTGAGCATAAGAGACTCAAAACCATTAAAGAAATCTTACCAAAAAAAAAAAAAGTTTGGTCATTAAACTCTTTATTTAGTTTATTATAGATTTCCTAGTATTAGATTGAAAGTATTGGTGTAGGTCAAACAAATACATAAAAGTACATAATAGGTATTTTTACATAAAAATACAATAAAATATGAAAAGTAGAACAAAATGGGTAAAAGTTTCAAGACAAGTTTTAATAAGAAACAACCTAAGGGACACAAAAGTGCCTGAAGTTGAAGAAACACCCAACAACAAAACAGTCTAAACTTCCCTAAGAAACTCTGCTCGCAAGAAAGCAGCACAGACAGCCCTTAAAATGAGCCACAACCTCCATTAAACTTTCACACCTTCGACAGCTTGATAACAGACCTCAGGCGAAATTAATAGCAGTTGCACCCTGCATTACATGCGGCTCTGAAAGTGCTGAATCACTTTGATGCAACAACATTTTCAGCTTGCAAGCCAGCGCCCAATGCCATCCACAGCGAACTCATCTGTCAGCAGCCTGTCTCTCTCACTCATTCTGTGCCTGCCCAATGAATGCTAACATGGCATTTAAAAAGAGATGTGTATGCCAAGGGACTTGTATCTCGGATAAGCGTGAGCTAGTGTTGTAGCTGGAAATTGAGGTTATACATGAATGATGCGTTGGTATCTCTTCAGCAGCAGCCCAATGAGCTTTGGGACGCTCCTGCACTGCAGGCCTCGGCTCCTCTGTATGTTGCTTAAAACATATTGTGATTATAACCAGTTAGAGAACACGACCCCCAGCGGATTCATTTACGAAATTGCAGGTAACAATTTGCTAATCCCCTCATCCATATTAATAACAACGCAGAGCACTAATCGAGGAGATCTAAATGTGCAGCGAGATTGGTGACGGTGCAAGAGTGGAGAGACTTCAGCCATTCTCAGCTTTATTTCACAGAGGTTTGAGTCTCACATGATTGAGTGACTCTCCTGGGCGTCTCTCTCAGTGTTATAAAAACAGAGATACAATCTTGGAGAGAGAGAGGAGGCTTGTTGAATCTGAAATGAAGTCATCAGGCTTTTCTAGCCAAGCTATCTTTATGTTTTGCCTCTGATTTTCACTAGCAGGTTTGGGAAAGACTCTGAATTTTACGTTCATTTATTGGACTGTAGAATTGAATTTCAACAGGGTGTTGAATTGGAATATTAATTGGAATGACAGAGGAATTTACTGCATTGCAGTAAAATGAAATTCAACTAGAGGACACAATACAATACAAAATATTACAAATTACAAAAATCTTTTCAGCTTTTCCACTAATTATTTTTATTCTGATATTCAAAATATTTGTCTAAACTAGGTTCAGTACAGTGAAATTAACATTAAAATTCCTTTTAATCTAATTAGGATCTTAACATATACATATACAGTCTATACCAGGGGTGCCCCGCACTTTTTTTGTGTGGGGATCTACTTTTCAAATGAGAAACTCAACGAGATCTACCAAGTGAAAAATAAATAAATAATAAAACACAAAATAAATAAATAAAAAAAGCTCGCTGGGATTTATCTTTATATTGCATTCATTTAATTTTTAATTAAAAAAGAAATAAAATCATGTTCAATTCTTAGTACCCCCGCAGATCTGTGCCTGCATTTACATAAAGCAGTGGTTCTCAACCTTTTTTTACTCCAAGACCCCCTCCTCTCCAAATCAATACTGCAAGCCCAAACTTTTCTATTCACTAAAACCTTTGTATTTGTTATTACTTTTCAATTACATGTATTTTTTTAAACAAAACAAACTGAAGATAGATTTACATATTCCATGTGCTTTTTGGCAAACATACTTTGCAAAAATGTCACTGCAGATATTCTATACAACTTAAAAGTATGATAAGCTCATACAATAAGCTTTTACAGTAATTTTAAAATATAAGCATAAGTCAACCTGCCATACCAAACAATACCACAGGGAGATGGACAAAGGACTGCATATAAACTACTATACGGGTCCATTCAGAATCACTAAACGCACCAAAATACAAATGAAAAATGAAACCATTCTGAACTCAGCGATCTGAAGGTGACTCGACGTCATCAGTGAATAGTTCTTCTGTTAGAATGCTGTTGTGGAGCGTCTGATGCCCATACGAACAGCCCGAATCCCGGAAATGTTGGGACGTTTTTTATATTTGAATAAAATGAAATCTAAAAGAATTTCAAATCACATGAGCCAATATTTTATTCACAATAGAACATAGAGAACATAAATATTTAAACTGAGAAATTTTACAGTTTTATGCACAAAATGAGCTCATTTCAAATTTGATGCCTGCTACAGGTCTCAAAATAGTTGGGACGGGGGCATGTTTACCATGGTGTAGCATCTCCTCTTCTTTTCAAAACAGTTTGAAAACGTCTGGGCATCAAGGTTATGAGTTTCTGGAGTTTTGGTGTTGGAATTTGGTCCCATTCTTGCCTGATATAAGATTCCAGCTGCTGAAGAATTTGTGGTCGTCTTTGACGTATTTTTCATATAATGATGCGCCAAATGATGCACCAAATTTCATTTAATGATTCACCAAAATTCATTTAATGATGCCCCAACTATGAAGCCATACTGTTGTAATAGCTGCAGTATGTGGTTTTGCATTGTCCTGCTGAAATACACAAGGCCTTCCCTGAAATAGACGTCGTCTGGAGGGGAGCATGTTGCTCTAAAACCTTTATATACCTTTCAGCATTCATAGTGCCTTTTTGCATGATAGAGCTTTAGTTGGGATCTGCAGATGGCACGGTGTATTGTGTTTACCGACAGTGGTTTCTGGAAGTATTCCTGGGCCCATTTAGTAATGTCAATGCCAGAATCATGGCGATGAGTGATGAAGTGTCGTCTGAGGGCCCGAAGACCACGGGCATCCAACAAAGGTCTTCGGCCTTGTCCCTTACGCACAGAGATTTCTCCAGTTTCTCTGAATCTTTTGATGATGTTATGCACAGTAGATGATGAGATTTGCAAAGCCTTTGCAATTTGACGTTGAGGAACGTTGTTTTTAAAGTATTCCACAGTCTTTTTATGCACTCTTTCACAGATTGGAGAGCCTCTGCCCATCTTTACTTCTGAGAGACTCTGCCTCTCTAAGTCATCCTTAAGTCATCCCTAATGTTTCTGAAAGCTACTGTTCAGTAGGTTTTTAAAAAAGAAATAAATACTTATTCATCAAGGACACATTAAATTGATCGAAAGTGACAGTAAAGAGTAGAATGTAAAGACATTTATAATGTTTAAAAAGAAATTCTCTTTCAAATCGATTTCTTTCTATTCATCAAAGAATCCTGAAAAAAAGGGATCATCGGTTCCACAAACATATTTAGTCTTTCAACATATATGATAATAATAAATGTTTCTTGAGCTCAAAATCACCTTTATTAAATGATTTCTGAAGAATCATGTGACACTGAAGACTGGAGTAATGGCTGCTGGAAATTCAGTTTTGCCATCACAGGAATAAATTACATTTTAATATATTTTAAAATAGAAAACAGCTCATTTAAATTCTAATAACATTTGCCAATCCTACTGTTTTTACTGTATTTTTGATGCAGCTTTGGTGAGCATAAGAGATTTTCAGACGGTCTTTCAAATCTGACTGACCACAAACTTTTGAATTGCAGTGCACGTTAACTTGGGCTTATGGGTAATTCATACTAAAAATATGCATAAACTACACTTCCAGCAGCTTTATACATTTATTCACGCTTTCATTCAACTTTAATTCTACTTTCTTAGATTCAAATTTTGAATTACAAATCTGCACCCTGTTTGCTACCTCAATTCAAATTCCAAAAGTGAATCTGTATTCAGTTCGATTCCAAAAGCAGTGAATTTCCAAATAGTCTCAGGTTGAGGGGCACAGCACGAAATTCATCATCAGTTGCTACATAAATTCATTTCCACTATTCCACCATATATTTTTAAAACCAACACTTTAAAAATTCAGGATATCTACACTTACCAAATGCATTTGCAGTCTTTGGAGAGTCTAAGCATGGGAAACATGTTCTTTCCAACTCTCTAAAACCATTCAGATCTAGCCACGCTTCAGTTTAATGCTTCAGTTTCAATCCTTTGTTTTAATTGATTTTATTATTCACAAACAACTTATGAGCATTAATTGTTTGCATAAACCAAGACATACACTTAGTGATGTAGTGTTCTAATTATTAGCATTCCCTAAAATCATATAAACGGCACTTATCCAACATGTCTGGAATACTAAATAATTTAAGCGAAATGCGAATGGACATCTTAAAGCCATTATAAAAAGACTGTATCATGCAAGTTTTATGGTGAGTAATTGTGATTGCGATTGCATAAGACTCAGGCCTTGAGCAAGTCAAGAACAGCCAATGAATCAAATCTAAAAAAAGCAACTTCCTCACCTTTGTATTTCCACTTTTAATATTAGACGTATTCCTCCGGCATCATTCTATGTCTGATGTATGTGAAGTATTTTGTGACAGTAGCTTCTAATCCCACTCTTGGCAGTAAGTGATTTTCTAAGGACGTGCCACCATCTCAACCACAAAACCATCACACCGAGCTCGGCAGGAGCATCACAGTCTGTGCCTAATCTGTCTTCAGATGGATGGTTTAATACGGCAGTCCAAAGAGCCCGTGCCTACGGCGTGGAGCTACATCAGAACGTGGGCACGAGGCCCCAAAGCCGTCATGCTAAACGCTAACCGCTTCTGAAGATGGGTTTGATGTGCTTAGAGCTCTGTACTGAGAGATTATACAGGGAATTTATTTCAACACCCTCTGAGACGTTTTTACCTCTAGCATGAAAATGAGCGTCGCTTCAAAACGGATCTCAACTAACACAAAAGGGGCGCTGGGTTTGTGTAACAAGTCATAAATGAACATAGATACTGCAAGCGATTTGTTCGCCTTGTCACATAACCGGAGAAGCAGTCGCACATCAATTGATGTATTGGCACATTATGTACACTATCAGTTAAAAGTCTGGACGTTAAGGCTGGGCGATATATCGAACGCGATTGTTATGCGCATCTCGTCAGTAAAGCCTGTTCCATGATTAGCGCTAAATTTCCATCACCTGTTTTCAAATAGAGCGCCATTAAATACACACAGCCGTAGATAACTGACAAGCTACGCAATATCGAGTTCATTATCGAAGGCGATTCATCTTCGATAATGAACTCGATATTGCGTAGCTTGTCTGTGAACTACGGCTCTGTGTATTAAATGCCGCTCCATTTGAAAACAGGTGATGGAAATTTACCGCTAATCAAGGAACCGGCTTTACTGACGAGATGTGCATAAATATCGCGTTCGATATATCGCCCAGCCCTACTGGACGTGCCAGTCTTGTTGTTAAACAAAAATGTTAAAAAGTTAAATCAAAACAAAAAGCTTTCATTTTAGCTTTATCAAAGTAGATAACCTTTAAATAGATTATGCTTTTCATTATACATTTAGCTTTTTAACCAAAATATTATTTTGCTGTAGAAATTAATATGGGTGCACAATTTTATTTGTCTAGAACTAGTTTTGTTACTTTAAAGGGATAGTTCACTTTGAAATTAAAATTTGATATCTATCAGCTTACCCCAAGGGCATCCAAGATGTAGGTGTGTTTTTTTTCTTCAGTAGATCCAATTTTGATATTTTTAGGTCAAACCGTTCTAGTCCGTCAGTCATATAATGGCAGGTATAGGTCACTGTCTCTATAAGAGGGAAAAAGAACATGCACAGAGAAATCCAAATTAAACAATTCCCCATCGTAACTACACATTGATGGCCTAAGACACGAAACGAGCAGTTTGTGTGAGAAAACGAACAGTATTTATATCATTTTTTACCTCTTGTACACAACCATGTCCAAGTGATCTGAGTGCGCGCACGCATCCGGTGTGTGACGTGTGTGCGCGCGCTCTGGCTTAGTCTGCGCAAGCGCCGTTTAGATCTTCACAGTGAAAGTTAACACTTCAGAAATCTCTGTGTAAACAATGAGTGACGTATACGCGCGAGAGATCACTTCCGACGCTTTCCGGCGCTTGCGCGCGCAAACACGTCACACACCGGATCCGTGCGCGCACACAGATCACTTGGACATGGTTGTGTACAAGAGGTAAAAAACGATATAAATACTGTTCGTTTTCTCACACAAACAAACCCTTTCGTTTATCTTCAGGCCATCAATGTGTAGTTACGATGGGGGAATAGTTTAATTTGGATTTCTCTGTGCATGTTCTTTTTCCCTCTTATAGAGACAGTGACCTATACCTGCCATTATATGACTGACAGACTAGAACGGTTTGACCTAAAAATATCAAAATTGGATCTACTGAAGAAAAAAACACACCTACATCTTGGATGCCCTTGGGGTAAGCTGATAGATATCAAATTTTAATTTCAAAGTGAACTATCCCTTTAAGCAGAAATCTCTAGATACAAATGCTCTAATGATCACGATAAAAGTAAATTCAGTCAGTAGGGTATGCTAAATAATGTGCTGTAAATGATCTTGTAAAGTCTTGCTGACTGCAAAAAAGGAAAACAAAAACCTCTTCTTTGTTTTATACTGTCACTAAAAATTAAATTCAGTTACAACCAGTGTTAATGTTAACTAAAACAAACTATTAAAAATAATTGTCATTAATTAAAATAGTTGATAAAAAAATGAAATAAATATTAAATTAAAAAACAAGCTTACACTGAAATTATAAGTAAACTACAAAAATTATTAAATCTAAAATTGAGATAAAAATGAAAGCTAAATAGAAATATGAAAAATACTAATAAAAATGACAAAAGCACATAAAAGTACTAAAATGAAAATAGAAAAGTAAACGCAAATTCAAAATATGAATAAATACTAAATAAATATAAATAATTGTATAATAATAATAATAATATATATATTTTTTTTTAAATGTAAGGCTTCACAGAGCTAGAAGCTCAGTGTGGAGACGTGCTGAAATCGCGTTTGGTCTAGTACTGCATCGCGTCCCTTGTCAGTGTCGGGCGCTTGCTTAGCAATTTGTTGCGATTAACGGGAAAGTGTGTGCAGCTGAATTGGAGTAGTGTTTTGTTAGATGGGTATGAAAAAGCTTAGTTTACCGCGGCAGCGGTCGTGTGAAGACCGAAGAGTAAAGACCATCGACTCTACCGTGCGACTCCACCGGGCAGGGACACCGACAAAGGATATAAGTATCACTTTAATTTTTCCTCTTTCCTACTACTTGTTTCACTTCTGTTTCAGTTTTTATAACCATTTCTTACTATATGTTAGTAAGTTGTTGTTGCTGTTTTTAAAACAAGTATGTTTGGCTCAGTGTTGATGTCTGTATTGGTTGTTTATTAAGTTATAGTTTTATTTAATTTTAGTTATTTTAGTACTTCATACTACATGGAAATTAAATAATATATATATTGCATTTATTTTTATATGTATGTATATGTATATGTGTGTGGCTGTACATACACGTCGTTGTTTTTTGGTGTTTGGCTTAGTGTTATGTTAGAAGCATTATTATACTCATACCTTTTGTTGTTTTAATATTTTAAATTGTTTTCAGCTTTACTTTTTTTGTTTTCATTTAAATGTTTAGTTTTTTGAAGTGTTGTATGCATTTTTCATTTTTAATTTCTTTATTTTCTTAAATGTGTGTGTTTATATAGTATTTACAGAGTTTTGACTTTTAGTTTGTTACTTTTTCTTATTTGTAAGTCGCTTTGGATAAAAGCGTCTGCTAAATGACTAAAAGTAAAAGTAAAGTAAAGTAAGAAGCATCGGAAAGCTAAGCTAAGCTAGCATGAAACTTATATTTTCAAATAGTTTTCACAATAAACAACAGCCATTTTGAGGAGAAGTACCTACTAATGTTGAGTTTCATTAACACCAAGTTAATATTTCAATTTTTAACATTTGAGATGCAGGTATATGATGTCACAAAAAAATGAAGGCATCTATACACTCATTTCTAAGCAAATAAAAATCCACAAATGAGACAAAAATTCTAAATTTCATGATAATAAAGCCCTTTTAGCAAACATTCGCAAGGATGGGCGATAATTATTTTTGTATAATCGTTTCGATAATCGTACACCTGCAAAAATGCAATTTTGTTATGTCACTTTTCGAGCGTCATACTACACCACACCTTCAAATAAAACCCAGCATATTTTACACCAGTACTGCAGTGACAAATCAGCCATTGTGCTTTGTACCTGGAATACTCTGTCTCCTAATTGCCAGAGCGCCATCTGGTGGCCTGGAGGGATTGGAGTGTTTAGTGTAGGGCCCCTCATCTGAAAAACACAAGAAAACCACACAATGGTTTTCATTAGCAAAACTTTGTCCTTATTTTCACATGCAAGCAACATGTACACAAATTCAAAACCGCTGAAGTAGGCGTTCTTCACAGGAAATGATAGCTGTCACATATACACAGCTATTACAATGGCCAACACGCTCTCAAAGAGACGTAGCCTTCGAAAACAATCATTTGAACTTGAAGCTGTCAGCTTTTCACGCACATGCTCAAATGTAATAAAAAGGCACACAGACACTACTCCTACATGTTGAGCAGAGAACAGTGGCCTCCCATCTGTGATATACGGTGAGTGCATCACCGCTCTCTCTGAGCGTCAGCAGCTCCAACTGTGGCCATCCGATTGTGTGCTCAGATTTAGAGCCGTGGAATACCGAGCAAAGACAGCGGGAGTCCCGTCATAATGGAGCCCTTAAAGAACAGCAGGACGGCACACTGAGCACTATTTACTTTGACTGCAGTAGCAAACGCAGCCAGACTCGACAGCAGATCACACATATGTGAAGAAGCGTGTAGGTGCCCAAGAGACTGGATGGAAATTTATACAGCGGGAAAAGGATGACAATTATAAACATACTGTATCCCATCATTTCTGAACATAAGTGAGTCGCAATCTGCTTGGTGAGGCATACGATTACTCTCGTTCACACTAAGGGTGAGGAATCACAAACTCTTAATTAGAAGTATTAATGCACTACACATTTAGTATGGAGTTAAGTAGTTTGGAGCACTAAGCCATGAATATATATTATTGGCTTTCTAGTACTGTTAATACACCATTGTTTCTGTTAATATGTCTTGACTGCAGAATGAATATGTAAATTATATGCAGATGAGGTCATGCATAATGACCTTAAGCTGCTCAAGTTGCCTAAAAATGTAATTACCTAAATCGTGTGTCAATAAAAAAGATATTATACACTGGAGGCCAAAGGATTGGAATAATCCAGTTCTTCAATGTTTTTAAAAAAAGAATGTTTCTCTCCAAGGCTTTATATATTTGATCAAAAATACAGTAAAGCTGTAATAATATAATATATTCTGACTGTTTATAATAACTGTTTTCTATTTGAATATATTTTAAAATGTAATTTATTCCCGAGATGGCAAAGCTGAACTTTCAGCATCATTACTTCAGTCTTCAATGTCATATGATTCTTCAGAAATCATTTTAATATGCTGATTTGGTGCAGAATATAAATTATTTTTGAAAATATATTGAAATTTAAAGCAGTTATTTGAAATTGTAATAATATTTCACAACATTACTGTTTTTACTTTATTTTTTTTAATTAAATAACTTATGAAACATTTAAAAATCTTAATTTCAAACTTTTGGCTGCAAGTGTGTGTGTGTGTGTGTGTGTTTCAACTCCATCTCCATGAGTTAGTTAGTTAGTTAGTAAGTTTATTTTATTTTTTTTCCCCCAAATAATTTAGTAACACTGATGAAACATTGTGAAATATCATGCAAATATGATGAAATATTTACAATTTAAATAGATTTTCAAAAGCTACTTGAAAAGAGAAACTATAGAGACTATATAAATGAGCATCACAAGCATTTCTGACAGTCTCACTTGAGATTAGAGTGAGCGTCTGGTTTATTCCTGATCATCTGTCATGGTCAGTTTGACTTTAGTGTAGTCAATAGACTGGACACAAGTCAGTGAGCACATGAGAGCCCCAAATGAATGCAGCATCCCACTCCTGCTTTTTTTCCTGATCTAAAGGCAGAGAAAGCTCTGAATCAGGCTGTATTAAAAATACCCTCTCATTAATAATTCATTTCATGGAAATGAGGGGAGGTCAAAATTAAGAGGAACCTTCAGAAGACCACAGGGGATGAGAAATAAGTCTCCTCCATTTTCTTCAGTCAGTTAACAGCAACTCTTGGGGCATTTCTGTGTCAAATCAAATGCACCAAATTGTTAAATTAATGAATGCCCTCTTCACTAAAGCCACGGTACTATGTGAAATTAAAGCATGAAAGAGTGCTTTTACTCATGGAGATGAAGCTAAAATTATAAAAGCACATTCCTGCTAAACAAACATGCAGAGGGCTCCAAAAGTCAGAGACTAAGATGAAAAATCTGGGATTCAAAATCTAATAAACACCAGGGAAAAAACAAAAATGAATAAATAATAAAATAATAGGAACACTATGGAACTAAAAACAAATAAATCAAGTTTATTTAAGATATGATATTCCTAGTTAAATCTGGGCAAAAATTCAAGCTTCATCCCTTTAATTTAGCACTTGATGGCAGCAAAAGTAATCTGAATTAAAAAAAAAAAAAAAATAGCAAAAGGAGAGAGTCCAATTCCAATATCATCTTATACATACTGAATACTGAGAGAGAGAGAGAAAAAAAATCCTATACGGTATCTACCAATAACCAATATGTTCCTGATGTATTCTGTTCCTTTAAATGTTTTTTCCAAGGCACATGCAGCAGCAATTTGTTTTTATTTCGATGGACAAGTCGAATTGAACCTGCCATTTAAAATGCCAATTGATCTGAATGAATTGGAGATTCAATTCAGTTTACCAACCATCCTCTAATACAATCTGCTGGGTAGTCTTTACATAAAAAACAGCCTATTGATTGGCAATGCTCGCCGACTATGACGACAACCGACTGCCTGCATCTCCCCAGAGAGCAGAGCAGACAGACTCATTTAAAATGCATAGAACTGTAAGCCCACAGTGTCTATGAACTAGCTGATGTGTAGAGACGTCACCGACAGCCTCCTCACACAGACCTTCAGATGTTTCAGCCATTTAGTGCAAGCAAGCAATGACCAGACCAACAGAGGGGTCAGTAAATGGATTATCGACACATCCAGGAATCAGATTTCTCTGAATTTACCGCAGGTTCAGAGCCGAAGGCATCATGGGATGAAGTTTACCTTTATTTCAGTAATCTGATCATCGGCTTCAAACACGCTTAGTGCTATTTCGGAAAATCAACACGGAAGAGAGTGTGGGAGCAGATTTATTTGTTTTCATGCGGTGAAAAGCAAGAATAATCCATCAGCGGTATGCAAAATGCTCCTACACGCGAAAGTTTCAAAGCATTTCATGGACGTCTACTACGCAGACGTGTAAAACAGCATGTGGGTGTTTTCCATACAGTGGCCCAAGGCTTCGCTCCTTCATCAGAGCGTGTTACTGTGAATGAGGAAGGATAGAAGAGATGTTGCTGCTTTTATTCATTATAAAATAAAACACTGTAGCAACATGGCTTCCTTCATGAATTTTAGAGCATTGTTCTAGCTAGCACTTTTGCTGTAGACCAAGTTGGTTTGTCAAATTTGTTTGATCTGTTTGATCAGTGTGTTTTTTCAAACTTGGGCGTACTGAGGCTAGAGTTTTCGCAATTTTTGATACTAGGAAATCCCTAAAAGGGAGGCAAATGAATGTGAACATAATAAAAACTATAACTATTAAAATAATTTTCAGTAATTAAAATAAACTATATGTATGAGATGAGAAACTTACACTTATTTATTTCAGTTATTTGCCAAAGACAAACTTTTTTTTTTTTTTTAAGAACTAACATGACTAAAATTATAAGTGAAATTAAAATAATTAGCTTCCTAAAAAACAACATACTGAAAACTGAAAATATAAATATCACTGTTGAATAAATATAAATAAATATCAACTGTTGCACAGGCAGGGCTTAAGCAGAATAAATGATTGGAGAATTTCATATGGGAAAAGTCTGTCATTTCATGCAAAGATTTGAGTTATGACATGTTTAATAAAAAAAAAAAAAAGAAACATGCATGAATGATTCATTCACAAAAATATTGCTAACATGCATTTAGAAAATATGGTGAATTCTCATTTCATCCCAACTTTTAATAATTGGCTTTTATATTGTCTATAAAATAGTATAATAGTATCTGGAAAGTATATAAATATCTTTTTTTTTCGACCCCATAATAAAGAGTTGTTGAATAAAAATAGATGGTGGAATAAAACTCTGGTTCGGACCAAGCAATCCAACTAAATTTCATCTTTTTTGACAGTGTCTTGACAGTGTCTGGCACAAATTATTGAGGCTGAGAAACAAATCAATCACAGTGTCAGCGAATTGTGTGGTGTTCAAAAGCTGTTGGATCACAATGATTTTGTCTCTTTTCCTGAATCTGGGTTACAGAGATGGAGACAGACAAAATGAATGAGCGCCAGAGAGAGGATCATCTTGGCATCTGAGCAGAAGGTGTTAGTACAAAGTGGCTCTCGCCTGTCTAGGTTACACCATCACATGAAACACAGCCCTCCAAATTAAAGCCTCAGTGCTTGTGATGTGCAGATCACACACACAAAGGACAAAGAAAACACAGGACGAAACACACGCGCAGTGAAGAACTGAATGTAGACCACCAGTAACACAAGCCTTTGTATCCTCAAATCTTTGACAAAACACAAATCTCCCACTCCACAGATGCAGATGATGGATATTATACCGATTCCAACAATTTACAGTTGGAAAAATGTAGAACATATGTAGTCTACCCTCAAGTACCCAATCTTGATGCAAATTAAGTTAATTTAGCACATTCCTGCTAAACAAACTTGCAGAGGCCCAAAAGCCAGAGACCACAATGAAAAATCTGCCATTCAAAATCTAATACAAGGGGGGAAAATAATAATAATAATCATTTAAAAAAAAACAGTAAAATAATGGCACAAAAAGAAATATTTAAGATCATTCAGAATTTGAAATAAAAAATTACATATTGATTAGTATTTTATTATATTGGTTAAAAATATAATTATAAATAAAAAAAACAATAAAATAATGGTTAAAAATAATACAGAACAAAAAATAAAATGAAGTCAAGTTTATTTAATATTAATTAAATGCTGTGATGCTTATGCATCAACATTATGTACTGCAGAAAATTTGTATGAAATTAGCAAAATTAGCATAAAACCTGATGAAAAAGAAGAAGAGCAGTAAAAAAAAAAAAAAAAAAAAAACATCCAGAGGGCCAGAGCAAGTTATACAGTGATTTGTTAAAGTTAAGTTTCTAAGATCAGACTATTCAGGTCAGACTTGCAAAATTTGCTTGGTGGGCAATAAAATGGCATCACGGCAGTGACGTTTACACAGACAAGCACCCCTCACATGTTAAAACAAATGTAAAAAATCTAGTTATTGCTATAGACAGATGAACATTAACTGATACACAGCATGACAGTCTGGAGCCATTTGTGAGTAACTTGAGAGTAACCAATCAAACATCAGCAACCCAAACCAACCAGCTGATACAGCCATGTCTCTCGGATCATTCAGACATTATTATGCAGATGACATTCAGGCCTGACCGGATAGCTGAATGACTGAATATGCATTCATTTCAGGATCAAAGACCTCCAGAAAATAATAATGAAGACCGATTCTTTATTTCTTGTGTTTAAAAGAAACGTAGCTTGCAAGATAACACAATTTCCACATTTAACATGCAATTTTCACACCAAAATTTCATCCCTATTCTGACAGATTTAGCAGTTTAGAGAAAACAAAGCCGCGTAGCGGGATATTAATTAACCGTATTACCCAAAGCCTATTTTCAGCATCCAATCGCTCATTCTCCCAGTGTCACCATCCCCGGCGATACTCACCGACGTCACTGCGGAAAGCTCTGCTGACACCACACAGGAACGCCATAGGGCAAAATCACTCTACAACACCTGGGGGTCGTTGGAAATCCACCTCGCCCTCCGGAACCCAAGACTAGCTGTGCCAGAACTCTTCAACCTCAGCGGCTGTCCAGCATCTGTTTTCTGCATAGTTCAGCCCGGCACGTGGAAACGTCCACACAAAACCGCACACACATACGAGCTCGGATTTTGTTCGGATGAGTGCACTGGTAGGTTCTCCAGCAGTGGGCGTACTAAAAGTGCTGATGATGGCCCAACATTTTACTTTTTCCTTCTTTATTCAAAGATAAACCCCAGGGCACTTAGGCACTCTAGATTAAAGACGCCGCAAACCAAAAGTTGCACAGTCCGATGGAATGGAAAACCATTAGAAAAGTTCTTAAGAGATCAACAAGTACACCAGCGACGGTCCAGGTTGGCTCTGCGAACGTGAACGTCAGGTGGCAAAATGAATAAAACCCTGGGTCTCAAGGCGACAAGCATTAGCACAAAGCGAGGCGAGACGAGAAATTTCGGTCTCCAGCACAAGGAAAATGGAAGCAAGAGGGTACGTTTGTGCATTGCAGAAAGAGAGAGAGAGAATGGGACAAAATGAGAGATGCAAGCAAAGCGGCCGTCATCCTGTCAGGTCACAGCATGCTCGCTCATGCATACCCGTACATTCATTTGGGGAGTTGGAGGACATGAAAGCAAGGTACAGGAACACTTCCTAAAAGCTTCCTAAAAGATATGGAACTTCTGCGAATTGCAGGCTTGACAGGCTGCCTTTTTTTCTTCTCCCAGCAACCCCTGCTAGTAGACTATATTATTTGCGACACAGATGGTGACAAGTGTACGAATGCAGCCTCTGCGGCCTTCTCTATGTGGCCTTTAAAAATAACATGACATTGCTATTGTTCTAAATAAATAATGTTAAGAACAAATAGGCAGGAAAAAGAAACACTTCAACTGTCCTCAATAAGAACTACAGTATTTCGTGCAAAACGACTTCAGAATCTGGTTAAAACCAGACTGAAGCAAGCCCAGCGCTACCCCAGGGGAGAGTGAAGGAACGGCTCTATTATTTTTAGCTGTGATCTCAGACTGTGTAAAGTGGGATGACAAAGCCCACCCATCCTGGTTCAAAGAGTGGAACTACATCATACATAAGGAGAGCAACAATCCCAGCATCCTCCTGGGCACTGTGGAGGAGTGTCTGCCCGTATTCACCTCTAAGTGGAGAGGCGGGAGGACCTGGGATTAAAAGCCCTGAAATTTTAACACGGGTGGCCTGAGCAGTCAGTTTGTCACCCTCAACCACTGGTGGTTCAGATGAGGTGGAACTACAGTTGGGATGAGGGCGGCACCTCTGGGAGAAGAGAGAGATAAGAGGAACGAGAAACGAGAGAGCAAAGAGTTTAGATCTTCTGAGAGGGTCTAAATGAGTCACAAACTCAGACCCATAATTAATTCACTGACCATCTAATGCGAAAATGGCAAGAACTTTATTCTTCACTGCAGAGAATGACTTCTTAATGAGTTTTTAATTAGTCTTCTTTCACTTATTATCTAGAAAAGAAATATGCGTTTTAAGATTTAAGTTCTAGTGCAGTAAGACAAAAGTTCACTGGTATTACAGAGAGATTCTTTGGAAATTCTGAAATAATCTCTCATACAGCATTGCTTCGAGTAAATTTTTGGATAGTTTCATGGATTTTTAGATATTTCAATTTTAGAAATAGATAAGGGAACACTTTACTTAAAGCCTTTATTGTTATTAAAGGCTATAATGCATTCTAATTATTCATAATGTGCATTGTAATACATTATATTTTGTCATAAATAATCATAACTAAATTTAAAATGCTTAGTGTAACAATTATAAGTAATTAACTGTGGTTACAATTATGCATGTGTTTGTACAATGCATTATAAGGAGCATTACAAGGAATAATTAGTGCATTAAAACTACTTTAATAATGCATTATACATACTGTAAAGTCTTTCAGTAAAGTGTTACAATAGATAAAAATACAGATGTATTTTTGTGATTTTTGTATTTGATTTTATGCATTTAATCAAAATACAGTAAAAACTGTAATATTGTGAAATATTATTCAAAATTTCAATTTTTTCATATATTTTTAAATGTAATTTATTCCTGTGATGGCAAATCTGATTTTTCAGCAGCCCTTGCTCCAGTCTTCAGTGTCCCACGATCCTTTAGAAATCACTATAATATTTTTAATTTGGTGCTTAAGAAACATTTCTTATTATCATTATCAGTATTGTGCTGCTTAATATTTTTTGGAAACCGTGACATGCTTTTTTTCAGGATTCAGGATTTATTTGAAATTATTTTTGTAACAATGTAAAAGACTTTACTGTCAGTTTTTGATAAATTTAATACATCCTTGCTGAATAAAAGTATTAATTTCTTATAAAAAAATCATTTGAACTTTTGAACAGTAGTGTGTATTTTTGTTGCTGTTTAGAGCTTTTAAAATGACCTTGGACTCCTTAGACCCTGAAAACAACATGAATGTTGACTTCACTGCAGCATTTGATCATAGGTGTGAAAAGTGTTTAGAAGTGTGCAGACATCAGAGCTATAACTCATCCTCTGGTCAGCACCTGCTGCTGGTACTCTGCAGCGGGAACGTTTGCGAAGGAAGCTTATGTAATCCTTCACCTCTGGACACAGAGCAGGAGCTGCAGCTGGTGGCTCGACGCACATTTAAACACTTCGATTCTCACCCTGACCCGAGCTCATTACTGACCACACTGGACCCAAAGCAGCAGATGATCTCAGAGTAGGTTCACATGGTTGGGCAGCTGAATTGGTGGGCTGCCAAATGAAGAATATCAGAAGATAAATAGAGAAAAAACGTGCCCTATAGCAAGTTCTCTCTGTTTACAGTTCTTCAGTCTTTGTGTACTTGTGATTTTCCAGCCTATAATGAACAACACAATGCTGATGTAGAAAAATGCAGGGGCGTCATTATTTATTAAATTTGTTTTTTTATAGGTCGAGAGAGGTGCTCCTGTATTACTCCTGTATTATGCCCAAAAACAAAACAAAAAAAAAGCAAAACAAAAACAAACTAGTAGTTTAGTGGTACTGTTTTATTTTATATATATGTTATAATATAATAAGGGTATCATGCACTTTATTTTTATTTTTATTTTAAAGGTCTAGATTAGTGCTTTTGGCCAAAAAAAAAATAAAAATTCATAAAATAGTAGCCTTATGGTACAGTTTTACTATTATTATTATTATTACTATTATTATTATTATTATTTTATATTTTATTTTATTGGTCAAGAGTGGCGCTTCTTGATCAATAGACAAACAAAAATAAACAACAAAAAACAAAACTCTACTCTAGTGGTACAGTTTCATTTTATTCTATCTTTATTTTATTTTTGGTGGGGTGGGGGTGAATTTGCACTTAAAGGTCCCATATTGTACACCTTTCTGGAGTTTTATTTTAGGTTCTGATGTCCTTAAGAATATATATTTGCGGTATAAGTACCAAAAACCATCTCAATTTATTTTTACAGTTCTTCTCTCAGGAGCTCTGCTAAGAACAGGTCGATTTTGGCCTGTGTAATTAATATTCATGAGCCTATCTTCTGATTGGCCAGTTGTTTTCTGAGTGATGCACGGCTAGGCCAACCACAGGTAACTAGGGTCATGTAGGGCCGACGTCACAATTACGTCACAGCGCTAGCTGGAAGCAAAACAAAGGGAAAACTGGAGGCGGCCCATTCAAACCAGCGCAGATTCGGCTACATTATCATGAAAAAAGCCAGGAAATTTCAGTTTTGACAATATGGGACCTTTAAAATCCATCTGGCTCACAAATTTCCCTCTGTTTAAATTGGCATGATTTGACATGATTTTGAGGAAGGTGGTGGGACCCCTGGGAGAAATAAAAACAAATGACTCTTCGTGCAAGACAGCTTCTCATTCGTTAAGATTCCCCACAGTGACACCAACCATCTCAAGCAGCCAGCCCTTCGGCAGCCTCCCTCCTGTGGATAAGTGGCTAACTCTTCAGAGTGATTCTACCTTTCATTTCAGCCCAATGCGTTAGGCGCTCGTCTCTGAAGCTTATCTGCTGAGCAGGTGAGAGGTGCTCTGGCTCCCACTGAAGGCCACTGCAGTGGGAAATTGGCTGTGAGAAGTACTTGAGAGGCCAATCCATTTAAAAGCTAAAATTCAAACTGCAAGACATGTTAGAAATTCATGAGAAGCCAAATGAATGAATCTAATGAAAGTGACTCTTTGACCTCCATAAAGGGAATGCACGCCGTTTTGAGAGATGAAAACTGCTGCCAGCCGTGGTAATACAGTATTTTTAAGAAAATGTGATATTACAGCACCATGTGTGTTAAAAAAATGTCAAGATTTTCTCAGTGGGCAAAAATTTAGAAAAAATTGTGTCCAAAGGGTAAAACAACTTATCTCCAGCAGAGATAATAAAGACTGTCTCGTTTTCACCACTGAGAAGAGTTCACACAAAAACGGAAAATCAAATGAATCTTCTGAGCTGGATTGTTTAGTGAATCAAGACTTACAAACCCAGGAGTCACTGACTGAATCAGTCTGATGAATCTTCCACTGAATGAACTGAATCAGTTAGAATAGTTAATGAATCGATATCAAATTCACCTATTGAACTGAAAGTTATTACTTCCAGTGCTGACATGAAGCAAATTTATTGTACTTTTGCATCACTACTGTAACCGACTGGTTGTTCATATGACAAAAATAGAAATAGAAAAGAGTGTGTATATGTATAAAAAAAAAGTTGAAAACAATGACAACTTCTAGTCTATTGAGTGAATTAGATGTTGATTCAGTAACTGACAATGGATTTGATTAAATGAAGGATTCAAACTGATTCAAACAGATTTATGACATTGCAAGCAATCTTCAGTAAAGTATGATTTCCTGTGCTATGGCACTGAAGCAGCGGCACAGGGAACTCTGATGAGTTTTCCTTTTAGGTGAACTATTGCTTTAAATTTGCACTTCGCAAATATTTGAAGTTCCTGAACACATCACTTATTAACTCCACGGGTCTTTGATGTTCTCAGTAAACCAAAATGTGTGCGATAGAGAGCAGCAGGCGCCACAAGTGCATTATCTTAGAGCAGCACGCTATAACATCGCCTCACAACTTCAGTGCAGTGTGTAGTGTAGAAGAGAAAAAAAAAGAAAATCAAAGACGATGGTGGAGGGGGAGACTTGCTCACTGGGCAAGAGGAACAAACTGTTTGTTCTCTCTCACTCCACCAACTCTGGAGGAATCCTAACCGGGAGAGAAGATTGAGTACGACAGAGAACATACATCTACCTCTCTACCTCATCTTCCCCTCCCCTTCACTTCCCCATTACCGCCTGCTGTTTCCGAATGTTGTGCTTCTCCCCACATGACCAACCCTCCATCCGGACTGTTTCTCCAAAGTAAAACCCACACAGTCTGGAAAAATAAAGGGATTTTTGGAGGAAAGATTTTGCTGGAGGGTTCAAGTACTTTGGTACAGTAGGTGACCACTCCAGGCTTTAGATTGCAGGTAACTGTTAACGGTTTTGCAGTAAATCCACACAAACTCATCTCTACATGTGCTTTGAGTTCGGGTCAATTATAATGTGCATTTGGGAACATAACATGAGCCAAACATAATCATATTCTGGTTATGAGAAGTGCTTATAAACCAGCTGTTCTCGACAAAAGAAAAGCTTTAAGAGCTACAATGAAAAAAGAAAGTGTGTAAAAATTTTCGCTTAGAAATTGCTAGCAAATTTCACAAAGAAAGAGCAAGTAACTCATTAAAGTAAGTGTGAAATTTTGGAATAGAAAGCCTGAAATTGTATGTTCTTATAAAACGGACCTTAATCATCTGTTTTATTTACAACTTTGAAAAAAATAACTTTTAAACTTTTTTTATTTTACAGTTGAACTGTGAATAATTTTAATATTTATAATAATAATAATTAATTATTATTAAAACTATTTTTTTTATAATTTATATATAATTAATGGATGGTTTCAGATCTGAGGTGGGTCCTGTTTGTACTGGTGTCCCACAGGGCTCAGTTCTTGGTCCTTTGCTCTTTAGCATTTATATCTACCCTCTTGGTCAGCTATTAACATCTCTTGACCTCGGCGTTCACTCACTCAGCGATGATGCACGCATAGATTCATATATATTTTAAACCTGGTCAATTTGTGGATGTTTCTCATGTTTCCAACTGAATTTCTGTATTTGCATGATTTGGCTGATCTTTTAACACCTTACACGCCAACTCGCAATTTGCGATCTTCTCAGTGTGGTCTCTTAGCTGTTCCCAAAAAACTGCTTCATTCCAGGGCCTTCTCATCTTATGCTCCAAAACTGTGGAATTCTATCCCAGCCGACATTAGGGAAGCAAATTCATTATATATTTTAAAAATTCTCTTAAAATAATTTATTTCAGGATTGTCATCTATTGTGTTGTTTTTTGTTATCTGTCTTTTGTTATATTTACAGTGTATTGTCATATATGGCTGTGTTTGCCTTAGTGTAAAGCTTTTATGTAAAGCGCCTTGAGAAAGTAACTTTTAAAGGCGCTATACAAAATTCCTGTGCCAACAACGTTGGAAAAGCTCAATATTGGCCGTGAAAACATCTCCCGGAGCAGATTGCGGCTCTGATCACCAACTCCTGGTCGCAAAAATCAAACTCCGTTTCAGTAACATCAAACGGCCTGTAGCAACACGTTGCTTTGATTTAGACAGCATTCCTCCTCTTTATGCCGTTGAAGTCAAGAACAGATTCGAAGTGCTTAGCACCATTGAAAAAAACCCTGAAGAACTGTGGGA
>JAFVLL020032688.1:0-23952 GCA_021397915.2 Tor tambroides | reverse complement strand
TATATATATATATATATATATATATATATATAAAAGATCTGCATCTTTTTTATGAGGCAGTAATCTATATCCCATAAAGCATTGCAAATAATGTAATCAAATCAGCAGTGATGGTACAATATAAAACTATTGACTTAAACTCATAAGCACAAAAGTACAATATATTAGAAGTTTGTTAAAAATATTGACATGTGTACTTCTCCTGAAGTATTTACCATCATCCTCCGAGCTCACGGTTGTCCTCCTTGAAAGATTTGTACTTTATTGCTAAAAATCAATTTCCTTATGGAGAAAATGAATGGGATTTTTTTCAACCTGCTCAACAAACACCCTCAATATGGTATCAAAAAGCAGCTTTTTTTCCTTTATGCGTGGGCATTTTTTGTGTGCTTTTTGTTTGGACATTTTGTGTGCATATGACCAGGATTTAATCTGTCTTATCCAATTTATTCAGTGTTTTCTGTGACCTGTCTTCTGCTTTATGGTGATAAACAGGTGGTAAAAGGGCCATAGTGTTCCCATGGGAATATCAGCACTGTATACCCTTATATAAATGAGAATGGTGAAGGACAAACATAGCTCTTCCTTTCGGCACAATGCATAAATCACACGAGTAGTGTGAAAATGCACATACGGATTATCTGTCATCATCGAATTCACATATTGAGAAATATGTGAATTGACATATTGAGAATTCACATATTGATCTGTCATCATCGAATTCACATATTGGAGCTGTTGCCATATTCGTTCATAATCTGAACCTAATGATGTGTTGGCTGACTGCGGTTGGGCTGTGTTAGTCTAGGGTTAAAGGGAACCACCCTGACCTCACCTTGGACCCCTCTCTGTCACAGTCGCCCGGCGAGTGACTGATGCAGGACTAAAGGACCTACTTGTTTATGTTCAGTGGAGAGCTTTCTCTCCCGTCTCCCTGTTTATTTATGAGCCCCTCTCATCCAGCCTGAGCGAGGGGAGATAAATCTGTCACACTCAGATCTACTACCGCTACAACCCACCCGTGCACACCAGCTTACTCTCACTCTCTCCTTTAGTTAGGTTAGAGTACATGAAGACAGCATACCAGCATTTGTTTGCCTTGTGTTTATCACAGGGTTTTGAAAAGGGGTGCAACGGGGCTAAAAGCCTCCTTAAGGAATATGTTTAGCTAAATACAGGTGCCAAAGTCTATTCTATTCTATTCTATTCTATTCTTAAAAATGGTATAATATTTTTTAAATAAATATTTATTTAATATTTAATTATTTTTATTATACTTTGCAACCTGAAATTCTTTATTATTATTATTATTATTATTTTTTTTGTATTTTAGTATTATTAAATGTTTTGTTAAAAAAAACAACAACTGTTTTTAATTTATAATAACAGACTGTAAGTTTTGCTTGGCGATCTTGTTGAAGGTTCCATGACAGACATCCATTGGATGTCTGCTTACAACAGACACTATGCTTACAGTCAACTGAGTATTGCTTTATTTATTTTTTTCTCTCTAAAACATAGTTTAGATAGGATACAAGATTTATGTGTTTGAAGTTCAGAGTGATCGGTGGGTCTGGAAACAGTGACTCATCTTCTTGTCATAACTTGTCATGCTGCTCATATTTTTGGATGGAGCTGCATTAAAGGCCTTCTGTTTGATCATCTGTCTGTTTAGAAAGCCACCGGAAGTGCTGTCACTCACAGCATTCACACCATTGAGCACCTGTTACAAATATTTGCATATTAACAACATAACATATTTTAATGGAAGTTGGACATTTTTGGAAATCCATTTATATTTGAATATGTATTCATTAGCTGCAATGATGTTGCAGTTTAGCTAGAATTGGGGGATGTTTATGCTTCTAAATTTATATATAATTTTATATATGTAAATTTATATATATAGACAATTCCATTCAAAGGTTTGAGGTCAGTAATTGTAATTCATATAAATTATTTTTTTATGGTAATACTTTTGTTCTGCAAGAATGCATGCCCTGATCACGTGACATTATATATCTACTGCACTCAAGGTTTCCATAAAAAAATTAAGCAGCACAGATGTGTTCAACATTGATAATAATAAGAAATGTTTCTTGAGCACCAAATCAGCATATTAGAATGATTTCTGAAGGGTCATGTGGAGGGAATAGCTGTAAAAAAAATTAGCTTTGTCACCACAGGAATAAATTACAGTTTAAGTGTATTAATTTAGAATAGAGTTATTTTAAACTGTAAAAATATGTCAGGATATTACAGATTTTTTTTTTGACCAAATAAATGCAGCTTTGGGAAGCACAAGTGTGTTCTTCTCAAAAAATTATACTCAGTGAACTAGACTACCAATGTAGCTTTTACAGACCAAACTGTGCATCCCACATTCGTGTTTTAAAATTTCAGCTGGCCCGATGATGTTGTCTACAAGATTATCAGTCATTGTTTTCCCATCAAATTGTGAAAGTTTAAAAGGAGCCAGGCTCAAAGAAAAGCTTTAAAAATGCATCTAACAGCAGCAACAACCTTTGGCGACGTGTGTTGATGACAGCTCTAGTGTAATCCCTCAGTATTCAGCAAGGCAACATTTCCATATGCGACTGCCAAGACCATAGCAGTCGAATCCATGCCCTCCAAGGAACAGCTTTGATAGTCAGACTCACAGAGATTGTGTGGTCCTAGACTGGATAATGCTAGTGCTATCTGTGAGACTCCCGACTGAAAAAAAAAAAAACCCTCACAGTGGCAGTTGTGAAGTGAGGAATGGGGTGAGTACAGTATACAATATCATAAGGAAGGAAAACATCACAGCAACACCTGGTTAGGGGTCATAACTTTTCCACTGAATGCACAAACTGCATCCTAAACGGTATACCGGAGCTGCGAAATGAGGGACCAGTGTTTGGACTGTGCCTCTGAAACGCCCTGACAAAAGACAGCTTAGCCAACAATTTCCTCTCCTTCACAGAGGGGGAAATAAAAAAGCAAACTGGCTGGGGGAAAGACTAGCTTTATCCACAGTCCGTTTGATGTTGGATTTTGTGTGCGTGTGTATGTGTGTGTGCAGGGCACCACCGGTCCTGCGAGAGCATTGGTTATCATTGTGTGTCAAGGGAGGAATACGGTCGCCTCTGGCCCCTGGAGAGACACTTCTGCGTCGCCCGAATCCACTAAAACAGGCAGAAAAGCTAGTTAACACAGCAGCCGTCGCGGACACACAGACCCTCGCCATTAGCGAACGCTCGCTCTCTCTTTCTCTCTCTCTCTCCGTGCTGGGTCTGGTGGCAGTGATTAGAGCGCTGTGGAAGCCGCTGTAATAAGGACGGGGCTACGGCTTTCGCGCTGGCATGATCTGCTGTGCGGCCGTGGCGGGTATTTCAGAAGGCTGCGGCGGGAAGATAGGGAGATTGAATGGGGGCGGGGGGAACTGTCCTGAGGTAAGAGAGGAGAAAATGGGTGAACTGGTATTAGTTGGTAAAAGAGCTGGCATGGGCGGCAGGGAAAGGAAACGCAAAAGGCTGATGGGAGTACTTCCTACTTAGTCCAGGAGTACGGTATCGAGAGCAATCAATTCTTGAATTATTTACAACTCAAATCAGCCGTTTCATCTAAAATCAACACCAGAACATTCAATCCTCACCTTCCTTCCGCAGTAGCAGATTTAGTTAATATATCCTCCCCGAAAAAATTACTTTCCAAAATATACAAAATTATAACTAATTCAAATAAAACCATAACTTTACCAACAATCAAATGGGAAGAAGACCTTTCTATTGCTCCTGATGCCGATTTCTGGACTCAAATCTGTAAAAATATTTATTCCATGACTAAAAATGCCAACCTTCAGCTTATACAGTATAAAACTCTTCATAGAACACACTATACTGGGGAAAGGCTGTCTAAAATGGGATTCACATCAGAAACTTGCTCGCACTGCTCACAAAATTGTCCGGACACATATATCCACGCCACATGGCACTGCCCACCCATCAAACACTTTTGGAAAGATGTCACTGAATCCCTATCCTGCCTCCTGGGCTGCCGCATCCCATTATCCCCCTTACTCTGTCTACTGGGTGATCTATCAACTCTCAATCAGGAAATAACAAACAAAAGGATACTCCTCGTAGCTTTAGCCATCGCCAAGAAAACTATCTTCTTGAACTGGAAATCCCGAAACACTATTCACATAGCACATTGGAAAAATTTGCTCACAGACTACATCTAGAATATTTTGTTCTAGAATATTTTTCATCTCCTTACAATACTTCGGAACCACAACACTCCAGATCAGACCTCATTCAACTTTTACAAATGTGACACGCTGATTCTAATTATTTATTTATCCTCATATTATTATACATATTTATACAAGGTTTTAGTAATACTATGAGTGTTTTCATTACTATTATTATTATTATTATTATTATTATTATTAATATCTTAGAAACGTTGAGCAGTAATAAGATGATGTTGATGGAATGATGTTTTGTATACGGACGGTAACGGTTTAATGAAGATCATAACACTAAATATACTTAAAATATATAAATATAACTAAATCAGATCTGCCCCCAACATATACCATACGTTTTTAATGCACCGCATGCTGATTTTAATGCACCACACCCCTTCTTTTAATGCACCACCTCAGCTTAGACATACATACATATAGTTATCTTATCGTGAATGGGAGGAGAGAAGGAAGAAAAGAAAAAAACAAAAAACAAACTAAAAAACACTGACACAGAAGTTAGGATAGGTGTGGTATGTGTTGGGTATATGCCATTATTACATTATTATTATTATTTCTATTGTTACTATTATTATTACTTTTATTGTTATTGATATTACTGTTGCCATCATCACAGAATATTGTTATCATCACCATCTTTAGTATTATCGTTATTATTATTATTATGCATGTTAATATTACTTAAATACTACTACTATTGTTCAGATTGTCATGGCTGTTTGCTTTCATCGCTGTTATTATCATTATTTTGTTTTGTGTTCACCGTATGTTGTATGTTTTGCACTCCTACTAATAAAAAAAAAAAAAAAAAAAAGGCTGATGGGCCTAATGGCACAATAATCCTCTAGATCTTTACGCAACCTCATACTTCTTCTCTCTACAATATCCTGTGTTTTATCAATGGTATAATCATTGGTATTTATACTAGTATGAAGGTGTCAGATGAGCAAAGAGTTTCAGTGAGATCTAAATGAGAAGTCTCTGAATTCTGATACTTCTTAGTGATTCTGGTACCTTAACAACACTTCTTTTAATATAGTTGCAATTCTCTGTTCATTTTGAGTGGCTCTTGATTGAAAGTAATGGTTTAGTGATTGAGTTAGATGTTACAAATCATGAAATTACTTTGGGCTGTGTTTCCCAAAGCTTTGTGAGACTTGGTTGCCAGTGGTTTCAATGTTAGTCTTATGATGCTTTTGGGAAACTGAGCCCAGATTGGTTCTTTAAAGTTGTTAGACAGATTGAAAATAGTAATGTATGAGTTTGAGACTGATTTGTGAATCTTTTTGACCATTTCATTACAACGAACCAGCTCAGGATCATTTTTTTTCGGAATTTGACTTCACTTGTTGTGCTTATTTATTTATTGTCTGTTATAGTTTATATTTCAATATAATTTTGTGCACTCTACTTTTCAAGCTTTCATTACAGTATATCTTGCAGCTGACTGTAGACACAGAAAAATGAGAAACTGCAACACATTATATGGTGGCTTTCAGTTAATAGAACTGATCATGCATTGCACAAGTTGACCACCATAAAAATGCAGCTTTCTAGCTTGATTTGAGCTAAAATGGCAAAAAAAAGATGATATTTTTTGTCTGATATTGATCTTGCTAATTTAAAATGCATATTATTGAAGTGCAATCTTAATCATTTTAAAGATATTTTGAAGAACATTGGTAACTAAACCATTTTGGTGACCATTGACTTCCAATGTATGAAGAAAAAAGGTCATACTTTATTTAAGGTCCAATTTTTGCTATAAATTATGACTTTTGCCTCAGTAAGCTATTAATTTGCTGCTTATTAATACTTGGTGAGGTAGTTGTTACTGTAAGTTTAGAATTAGGGATGTAGAATACAGTCACGCATAATATGTGGTTTATAAGTACTAATAAACAGCCAATATGTTATTAATAGGCATGCTAATAAGCAACTAGTTAATAGTGAGAATTGGTCCCTATACAAAAAAAAAAAAAAAAAAATTCCTCTTTTAAGACATTATATCTTCTTTTGTTTCACAGATGAACGAATAACAGTTTTGAAACAACATCAGGGGGAGTAAATGATGGCAATATTCATTTTTTGGTGAACCATCCCTTTTAAAAGGACTTTGGACATAATCATCCCTATCCTTTTTATCAATAGAGATATAACGGTGTGTTCAATTTGTTCAGTCACACCTGTGAGCTGTAAGTGTGGCTTAGCACAAGGGATGACAGATGGTCAGGTTGTTAGTGAGTGCAGGGTTTGACCCGCCCCAGCATGAGGAGCAGTCGACTGACAGCGGCCAGTGCGTCTGCAGGCAGATCCCATACTCCACTAGACCGTCCCTTCCCCGCATGGCAGCCAGGTCTGACCTTAAACACTCTGGAGACTCACACTTACTGTTCGGAGCATTACACATCCATGAGAGGTGAAAAATGGCCAGTGTGTGTGTTCACTGGGAGACAGAGTAACAAAGAAAGGTGTCCTGAACAAAAAATCTCACTAATAGCCACATTGACGTAACACATACAGACGTGCTGACTGAACACAACAGAGAGACAAACACTGAGCAAATGTACACTTTGTATATGTGCAAGATGGGTGTGTGTGTGTGTGTGTTGGTATTGATTTATTGTCTAAAAGCATCACAACATAAACAAATCATAACATCCATCCTTTTGATTGCATTGGAATCAAGGAGCAAGAAAAAATAATTTGAACTTTCAGTAGACAGACACCTTTAAAAGACAGATTTAAAGATTTAAGCCCTGAATTTTAAAGAGATCTAAATGAACAGTTGTGCTTAAAAGCCCTTTTCAGTAAGTTACAAGGTGCACAGTTACTTGACTAGATGCTCTCGAAAGGTTATCAAGTAAGGTTTACCCAGTTAATATACATGAATTAATATTGATATTAATTAAATATATTATTAATATTAATTGAAATAAATCTGAAAATAAAATATTAATATTAGATGAATAAGCAAGCACTGAAATTACTAACTGGAAATTAATGAAAACTAAAAAAAACAAACAAACGTAAAACTGAAAAAAAGAAACCTAAAAATTAAAATATAGTAATTTTGTTATGTGTGCTAATATAAATATATATATATATATACATATAATATGCGTTTGTGTGTATAAGCACACATAACAAAATTACTAAATATTAATCTAAATTTAAAATGAATAATAAAAATATAAAAATAAAACCAAATTTAAAATGTCAATAAAAATATAATATAATATAATATATATATATATATATATATATATATATATATAAACTGATCTGTTATTGGCTGATTTTTTTGAATGTATATGCATCAGTCAATATTGAGTGTGTCAATAAATTAATAAATTAAATAAATAAATAATAATAATAATAATAATAAATAAATAATTGAATCAGTATGTTTAATGTTGTGCTGCCAATGTTTACTTTTAATTTTCATTTATTTAGAAAAAAAATACTAATTAAAAAATACTAATTAAAATAATAATAAATAAAATTTAAATACAATTTTAAATAGCCATTTAAGAGCCATTTTTCAGTTGTTGACCATAACATCAAAAAATTTGCAGCTTATTGGTATCGCCCAATTTTAATGTTGGTGCATCCCTAGTCTTGATTTTGTGTGCTTTCCTTGTTTTCTTTTTGTTATTATTATTATTTTTTTCATTTAAACAGGCCTCAAGCCTCAAAGTATCTTGTAAATCAATTACAAGCAGGTCATAGTTTCTCCACAGACCTTCTGGTATTTTCTTCTGGATATTTTTAGCCGTACATTTTTAGCCATTCCTATAGCTGTGGCAGGTAGCAACTGCAGCATTATTAGCGGTAGCTGCGTCAGTGGAGGGAGCTTAGAGTCCACTACAGTATTGTTGATATAGTGATAGCACTAGTCACAATAGGGATGGTGATAGTTAGCCGAGGTTCTGCTCTGGCTGGCTAGAGGCTGTGTCGAGCAGCAAGGCCCTTGTGCCCGCTCTCCCCGTACACTGTCTCTGCACGTGTGCTTTTATTTAGCAGGAGCTGTCATCTCCCATAAACCCTCAGTGCGCTTACATCCATTGCCTCTGCCAACTTCTCTGCGTCAGGCACACTTGTTACAGGAGAGAGAGCTGACAGCTCCGGTCCAACCGGCCGCTCACTATCCCTGGAGAGAGAGAGACAGGGAGAGAAAGATAGATATTTGGTAGCATGTATTAATCCTTAGGCCAGAAATATACCTTACGCAAGTACGCAAATGCAAACATCTCCCTGTTACATGCTTAACGTGTGTGTTTACGTCGTTATGGTGGTAACAAACCTCAGTACTCAAAGGGACGATAGAGTTACCATCTAGTGTTTGTGCCATTAAACAGGATATGGTGCTATTTGGGTAGCTAGCTAAACATGTTGACTCTAGCTAAATTGTTCCGCAAGATTCTTTTTTAATATATTGCTGTGCCATGACAGTAGTTGACTCTAAAGAGAAAATTAACAGAAGACAGGTTTAGTTACTGTGCACTATAGTGTCCATTGCACGTTAGGACTGTCACAATGCAATTTGGCAAACACTGAATTGCCATAAGAATAACTGCAAAATAAAGCAATTATTTATATTAAAAAAGGCCTATAAAAACTTTGCAATGAAAAAATACTTAATAAAAAAAAAATCAATATTTAAATATTTATAAAATATTTATCTATTCTATTCTATTCTATTCTATTCTATTCTCCAAACAACTTGTCCTATGAAGAGTCAGACAGATGCTGGAGCTTCTATTCTATTCTTTTCTATTCTGTTCTATTCTCCAAACCGCTTGTCCTATGTAGAGTCAGATGGATGCTGGAGCTTCTATTCTATTCTTTTCTATTCTGTTATATTCTCCAAACAGCTTGTCCTGTGTAGAGTCAGGTGGATGCTGGAGCTTCTATTCTATTCTATTCTATTCTATTCTATTCTATTCTATTCTATTCTATTCTATTCTATTCTCCAAACCGCTTGTCCTATGTAGAGTCAGACAGATGCTGGAGCTTCGTTTCTATTCTATTCTATTCTATTCTATTCTATTCTATTCTATTCTCCAAACTGCTTGTCCTATGTAGAGTCAGATGGATGCTGGAGCTTCTATTCTATTCTATTCTATTCTATTCTATTCTATTCTATTCTAAAAACCGATTGTCTCATGTAGAGTCAAAGGAATGTTGGATATTATATTATATTATATTACATTATATCATGTTATGTTATATTATATCATTCATATCATATTATATTATTTTATTATAAAGTAATTTTAATCAATTCTAAAAAATCAATTTAAACAATACTAATATATCAATATATCTATATATGTATATATTATATTAGATTTATTATATTACAATTTTAATCAGTTCCAAAAACAATGTATTTATTATTATTATTATTATTATTATTATTATTATTATTATGTAGGGTTAAGGGATGCCGAAGATTATATTATATTATATAATTCTAAAATAATTTTAATTAATTTCAAAAATCAATTTAAACAATATTAATATATCAGCATAAATTATTATTAATGTTATTATTATTAATATTTTATTATGTAGGGTTGAGGGATATATTCTATTCTATTCTATTCTATTCTATTCTATTAATTGTATATAAATATAAATTCTGAGTCTGACCTTATTGAGTAAAAGACATAGCTTACCATGTTCCTCCTCGCAGTCAATAATTGTTTTTTGGTAATAAGGGTTGGAGAAAGTGAGAGTGAGTTTTTCAGTCCAGGTTAATGTGTGATGGTCAAATGGTGCCTGTGGATTGCTGTAGAGATAGATGTGGTCAGATACTGGCAGTATTGAATTCATCAGCATTTCATCTCGGCCACATGAAATAGTATCATTTTAGTGCACATGTAATCACGGCCACATTTATGCAGAGGTCACCGTATCTTCTGACTGAGTGTAAAAAGCACAGCTAGGGAAAACTTCTCATGCATCTAAAACGGCTTCTGTCGTTCCTTAGCAGGCATGTTTGCAGGAGCTAAATAAAGAAAGTATGTAGGAGTGAAGCTTTCAGGACTTTGGAAAGCTTTGGAGCGGCTCCCACCAGGGGCCAGCCACCTCCTCTATGTCAGTTAGCCTGCTGGTTAATCATCAAACAAACTACACACAGACAGAAAGCAACAAAAACTTCTCTTCGCATTTTGTCACGTTCCAGTCTCCTTAAGCCCTCGAACGGATAGAAGATGAAAACGCACGAGGCAAGGCGTGCTGACAACGCGAGGACATCCTTCACATTTGGTCCAGTGTTTCCATGAAGTTACAGCATGAGGTCTTCAGGTTTGAATACAAATCGTCGCACGGTCTCTGTTGAGTCCTTCTCCGCAGGGGCTTTTCTTTCAAGTGTTCCTTCCAGTCCAAAGAAAACCAGAATGCTTTTTTTTTCTTTTCTTTTTTTTGCTGAGATAACCTGCCTGCCTGGCTCTTGGGTATGCAGAGAGAGTTTCTCCTGCTTTAGTGTGCATGCTGTTTACTTTTAAGTAAAGAGTTTTAAGTATGCATTTGCAGACTCCGATGACAATACATTATCAAGTAATTTTTGCTCTGCGCCCATGCTTGTTTGAGTGTGACATTTGCAAGCGTCAACATGGTTTAAATTCAAACTAAAACAATGTCACTGCATGCGAAGTAAAGTTAATGAGGACGCTTTGTTTTGTTTCAGAGCAACTTGCTGACCACCTTTACAGGAGTGAAGAATCAGGATAATACAATCCACGGACAGATAATTACAACACAACCCTGATCGCAATGCTAAACAGAAGACCTTTATTCACTGCGGCTCCAAGCTGAAAATCCATAAATCACAAGTGCTGTCGCACAATCACTACACTACATATCGGTTTTAAAATCTCTAGATTTGACATCACCCTACTTCGCCTGTCTTTATACGAACAAGATGGCAATATTGTAAAACCTCAGCATGTGACTTAACAGTTTTTAATTAAACCAAACATTTTTAATCAATAAATAAATCTATTCTATAGTGGTTAGTGCATTTTTAACATGCACTAATGCTCACCAAGGCTGCATTTGTTTGATTAAAAATACAGTAAAAATACAGTAAAATGTAGGGCCATGAATGAAATCCATTTTATTTTATTTTTTTCCAAATTCTAAAAATAAACAACTCTATGTATGCTATAATTGTATAATATGATTTTATTATAATTAAAAAAATGTTATACTAAAATATTAACATTAACGAGTTTGCTATTTTAATATATTTTAACATATAATTTATTCCTGTGATGGCAAAGCTGAATTTTCAGCATCTTTACACCAGTCTTCAGTGTCACATGATCCTTCAGAAATCATTCTAATATGCTGATATGGTGCTCAAGAAACATTTTTTTTTACTGTTATCACTGTTGAAAACAGTTGTGCTGCTTGATGTTTATATGAAAGCCATAATACATTTTTTTCCAGGATTCTTTGATGAACAGAAAGTTCAAAAGAACAGTAACTTTACTGTCACTTTTGATCAGTTTAATGCATCCTTGCTGAATAAAAGTGTTAATTTATTTGTACATTTTTAAGCTATATATATAAAAAATTGTACTAACCTCAAAACTTTGAATGGTATAAAATTAGATATAATTTTGTGTTACATATATATTTTCAAATATTCAAATTAAATAACACAATTTAAATAAATTATTTATACATTTAACTTTATTTGATTGTGAAAATTATACATGACTTTGGAACTTTTGTATCTGTATCTTTCACAGCCTTGTTTTCAAATTCACTTTATTAATTAAATACAGCATCCACCCTGACTAAGGTCCTTTCACCTGAAATATCTGATGTGCTGGTTAGTTCTAGTCCAAAGCATTCTCTAGGGTCTTCTGATCGTGTCCCTCTCGCTGTTTCACGAGTCAGGACAAAGACTTATTTGAATGCAACCTTCAGTGTTAACCTAATTTGAATTGAAAGTTTAAGTTGAATTGATTTGAATCAAATTACACGCAAGTAAAAAAGGCTCGACTTCTGCCTCATCTGAACAGGGCCTTGTCTGTTTCTTTTTGCTCAGTTCTTCGAGCTGTCATCGGCGTGTCAGATAGAGCTGTCTTATCCATCGCTGAACTCTTCTCTCATTGTTCTGACCCGTGGAATAGATTGTCTTTGAAAATAACATGATTCCATCTGACCTTCCTTATAAACCCGCATGTAGACACTTGTAGTGTACATCAGGTCGTGTTGGGCGTTACAGACGGCTATTTTATTGAAATGGAAAGCGAGTAGTCAAGCAGAACACGTGACTCTTGTTTCCTCCCTGTGTGTGTGTGTGTGTGTGTGTGTGTGTGATATTCGTAGATGTACTCTGGCACTGTTCAGCCCTGGCCTGTAGCCGGCTATGGGACAGGCCCGTCGTGTGGGGAGCAGGAAGCACCCCACCGGCCCTATGCCTCAGTACCAGCAGGAAGAAAGGAGATTCTGCACCTGCTGTAGTGCAAATCCCCGCCAATCTGCAAAGCCAGAGTCCTCCTTTTGTCCTTGGCCAACAGTGGCTGCGTCCCTTACTGTTGGGACAAGACGGGCAGGTGCTGCCGGGCCGATCGCGGTGGTTGTACATCATTGATGTCAGTCATCGATGAGTGCCCTTTTTTCTCCTCTCAGGCATTGATTGGAAAAAAACGTCAAAGTGGAGCCCAAGATGTGATCAATGGCAGCCAGGACCCTCATGGAATCCCACTGCAGGCTGGGGCAGAGAATTCCACGGCGCCGCTTTTCTCTCTCACACCTGTATTTGGATGGCGTCGTTTTCCAAGTCTGTTCGTCTTTGTATATTTAGTTTACTTTGATAGTGTGCTTTGGTTTCTCCCTTTTGTTTTTTCTCCCTTTATCTTAATTGGGCAGAGGGTAAATGATAAGCGTACAGTAATGCACATTTCCAACATCACTTCAGTGTATTGAGGCTGTAGGAATTGAGTTAACACAAGTTTATATTATGACGGGACTGAGATGTCCTTAGAATGTGAAATTATGAGAAATCTAATTTTTCCATTTGATCTTTTGAGAGCTTTTAAGGTGTTTAACATACTATGAAACCTACTGTTAAAATAAAATAAAAAATCTTGTGGACATTTTTTGTGCCATGTTTATAGCATTGAAAAAAACTATAATTAATTAATAATAACAGTGAAACTATTAAACAAATATAAACTGTAATAATTAAAAACAATATATAATATAATATAAATATAATAATTTTTAACTATTGTTCAAATGTTTTTTTAAGTGTTTTTAAAAGAAGTGTCAAGGCTGCAGTAAAAACATTAATACTGTAAAATATTACCTAAAAAAAAAATCAGTTTAAATGAAAAAAATTTAAATAAAAAAAATAATTTATAATAATTTATAATAATATTTTAACATGTAATTTATTTCTGCAAATGCACATTTCTTTAACATGTAATTTATTTATTTATTCAGCAAAGCTGAATTATTCCTGTTATTAATAGTATTGAAAACATTGATACATTTTGATACTTTTTTGCCAGGATTCATTGATTCATTGATTGTTGTAGGCCAGTTAAAAACTACTTTGGAGTCTTAAAGACAAAGTATTGTTTAATTTAAAGTTCTGAAAGATGTTTAAAATGGTCATATATGGCTTTATAGCCAAATACTAACCATTCTGTGGGTGACCCTAGGGAGAAAAATGATGAAAAATGTATGATATGAACTCTTTTATAAAGATAAAGCAGACCCCCAACAGTGAAGTGTTTGACTTTATAGTATTTAATCTTTCCCTTAATAATCTTTAACACTTAGCCTTTCTGCCTATCTTATACTGAGTGATTATGCAAGTTTTAAAATGATTGTGTTCCAGACGAGGACACTGCGCACTTGCGTTTCTACCTTTCTGCTTGGTGCTCAGATCATGTAAAGCAGTTTGTTAATGGCTTTTAGTCTCTGATTTGCATTTATATTTGGAACAGCTCTTTACAATTAGTGTAAAAGTGTGTGTGGCTGGTCAAGCTGAAATTGGTCTTGAGTTCTGGATGAGGGGCAGGGCACCAAACCTGATCAATCTATCTGAACTGCTTAGTGTGCAAAGATTCTCTCACAGTCTCTCTCACTCATTGTTTTTTTTTTACAGCCCTCTAATCGATATCAGATGTTATCACAGCTCATCAGCTGTGAATAAGTGACATAATAGAGGTCAAGCCACCGAGGACTTCATCTGTTCTCGCAACCAGCCCAATGTTGATTGAGACACACATGTTCAACAGCGACACAGGGCTTGACTCTTATGTGTGTGTGTTTGTGCATGGCTTGGTTTACAATCACAGTGCAGTGAGGGACATGAAATGATTATACCAAAAAATGGAGCTCTATATATCACAGTGCACACCGCGGTCACCATATCAGTAAGAAAGTTAAAGAGACGAATGCAGGCCAAGCGGCACAGAGCAGCAACGCGATAATGGAGCCACAGCTCGATATTCCAGAGAAAGAGAGAAACTATAAAATCGGTGAAGAGGTCCACCTCGAACAGGACCTTGGAAATGGTACAGAAATCAAGCACAAGGCTAACTAATAAAATTCACCCTCCAAGCACAAACGCTACCCTGCTTCGCTTTTGGTGCAAGCCGGCAATATTGTAAAACCTCAGAATGCTGTGGTGAGGTCATGTTACTGGTTTGTGTTGTGGCATTTGTAGATTGACAAGAATATGTAGATGGTATGAGTAAATGAATTAAAGGGAACCATGCTTGGCTTTCTGGAAACTGCAATATTTATTTGTTTTTAGTATAACATTTATTTTATATTCCTATTCTATAGAAATTGAAATACTACAATTTAAAAGAGAATTTTTTCGATATATTATAAATATGATTTTTTTCTAATGGCAAAGCTAAATTTTCTACATTTTCTGCATCCATTACTCCAGTCTTTGATGTCACGTAATCCTTCAAAAATCACTCTAATATGCTAATTTGAAAACAGTTATCCTGCTTTTTTTTTTTTCAGGATTCTTTGATGAATAAAAAGCTAAAAGAACAGCATTTATTTGAAATATAATTTTTCAAACAATTTACTCACTGTTGACCAGTTTAATATATCATTGCTAAATATATATGTATTTTTTTAAAGACGTTTCTTATGGTCATCAAGGCTGCATTAAAAATACAACAAAAACAATAACATTGTGAAATATTTCCGATTTGATAGTTTTGTAAAATATTACAATTTAAATAAACTGTTTTCTGTTTTAAGAATATTTATTTTAGATTCCTGTATATGGGTCAAAGACGAAAAAGGGTTTAAGCATAAAAACAATAAGTGTAATACTGCTCTAATTGTTGTTGTTTCCCCCTCCAAAAAAATGAAAAAGTTTTCTGTTTAATTCAATTACAATTTTGTTTTTGTTTTTCTGTGCACAAAATAAATATCATACATTTTTCCCTGATTTACAGAAGACACCCACTAAAATGTCATTCAGTGTAACAGTCTTGTCAGGCATATTTACAACAAAAATCAATTTATACGACATATTAAAAGACTAATTACTTTCACCCCAGATACTAATTAGTTGTAATTTTATATTTTTAAAATTTGCCACTATCCTAGGTTTTGCCTATTTGTCAGTAAGATTTTTTTACTCATTTAAAACACAATAAAATTTAATATGCTCCCTTATTCTTTTATATATTTTAATATGTAAGTCAGAATAAGCATGTTGTTTGATTTTTTACATAAATATCGTGTTCAACCAAATTTTGACATTTTATTCTCCAAAAACACATTTAAAACTTTAAAAGTAGACACTTTACTTACATTTAATGTGCTTTCTATGGACATAAAATCATTTTTGTAAATTTCTTTTGATGCGGACATCTTTATGTCTTTGACCCATATTTATTGTCATGTATATTTATTATTAATATTAAGATGTAATTTATTTTTGTGATTTCTGAAGTGACACTGCAAACATAATGGCTGCTGAAAATTCAGTGTTTGCCATTGCAGGAGTAAATTACTTTTTAAAATATATTAAAATAAAAACATGATTATTTTAAATTATAATAATATTTCACAACATTACTGTTTTACTTTGCAGCCATTTTGAGCATAAGAGAATTCTTTTAGAAAACATTACAAAATCTTAATTATTGCAAACTTTTGACTGCTGGTGTATAAATATAACACTATATGTTTATATATGTTTTAATTAAACTTCTTAATGATTTTTGAAAGCACGTCCCTTAATGTTGTATTTTTGAAAACCAAAAAACAATTGAATCTTTTTTAAAAGGGTCATAATATAAAGATTAAACTTTCCCATGATATTTTTCCATTAAATTTGTTCATTGTTCTATCAAAACATGCTGTAATTTTCCAAACGGGTTGGATTTGTAGCCCGTTGTGGGTCCGCAGTCCTGTCACAGTTCGGAGTAGCGAGTTTGCTGTTTGTGGCGGTCAGCGAGGTTACTGGTTTTGCAAGTCAAATACAGCAAGGTGAGGATGCGCTTATCTCTGGCTGACAAGTGCGATCTGTGTCAGAAACGGGTGCAAGGTGTACCCTGTGCTCTGGCTGCCCCATTCTGGAACTAACACTGATTGACACTGGCTTGCCACAAACTACCCAGCATCCTTTTTGCCTTGAGCCCCTCTGGCCCAGATCAGTATACAGAACCACACAGCTTAAATAGACAAAATATAATGAGATTCTCAAGTTTTCGAGTGAATAAAAGTCATCAGGTTGCACTGTTGCCAATTTGGGCCACAAAGAATTAAGCTGCTCATTATTTTAATAAACAAGAAAATATAGCCTGTTATTGCACTGAAGTCACAGTGAAATATTTGTTTGTTACCCTGTCGATCGGCAGGGCTCAGAGGTGGTCGAATCGGTGGTAAAACCACATTCTATTAGGTTCAGAAGGCCTTTCCTTCACTCACTGGGGGCCAGTCGCCTGGCAAGCTTAATACAAATTGTAATTGGGTGCCATAAATCCAGAAAGGAGACCTTATGGATCATATGGCAACTCACTCTTCAGAAAAGCCTTTCAGTTGCTCTCAGTGTGGAAAGTCTTTCACACGTAAAGGATATCTTAAGACTCACGTGTTAATTCATGGTGGAATAAAGCCTTTCACCTGTGCTCAGTGTGGAAAGAGTTTCATATGTAAAGGAATCCTGAGGAATCACATGTTAATTCATGCTGGAAAAAAGCCTTTCAGCTGCTCTGAGTGTGGAAAGTCTTTTACACATAAAGGAAGCCTTAAGAATCATTTGCTAACTCACGCTTCAGAAAAGCCTTTCAGCTGCTCTCAGTGTGGAAAGAGTTTTACACAGAAAGGACACCTTAATGATCATTTAGTAACTCACTCTTCAGAAAAGCCTTTCAGCTGCTCTCAGTGTGGAATCACTTTCACACGTAAAACAAACCTTAAGAATCACATGTTAATTCATTCTGGGAAAAAGCCTTTCATCTGCTCTCAGTGTGGAAAGTCTTTCACACGTAAAACAAACCTTAAGAAGCACATGTTAAGTCATGCTGGGTAAAAGCCATGGATATGTAAATGAGGATTAAATCATCACATGACAATTCACACTAAAGCCCGGTTCACACCAAGTCGACACTGACGAACTAGTGGTGACGAAAGCAGACTGTGGGGTCGGCTCACGTCGGCAGCGTCTGGGTCCAAAGTTGCCCTGACACACCAAGCTGACATGGCACCTGAAGGGCAAGTAGCACGTCCATTCTGCGCCTTTCTCGTGCACTGGTTCGCCAGCTGAACAGCCAATCAAGATGATCAGATGGCCAGACTGACCGACGAGCTCCGACGCCGATTCAACATGTCGAATCGGCCGAATAAAAGCCAACGAGGACCAACTATAGCTGATGGCGTGGAACACACTGAGAAAACTTAGTCGGCCGATGAACAAACACTGCCCGACAGCCGACCGTCGGCTTGGTGTGTACCGGGCTTAAAAGAGATGCCTTACCAGACAATTCATGCAAATTAAAGTGTCAGGAAACCCCCGTTTCAGCACTGGTCTTTCACACCTTAGATCCGAAAAAGACTCCAGAAATGGGTGTGTAAAACTCTGGAAAAGTGGGAGTGAAGAGGGGAGAAAACAACCAATAAAACATAGACCTGCAACACACTCATTATGCAGACAAATGATTATTAAAATCTGTTTAAAACAGAAAGAATAAAGACATACTTTTTGTTTACTCTTCTTTCAATTTTTGATCTATATCATTGTTTGGTGTGTATCACAATAATCTGTTTTGTCATCGCGTTCATGATCAGACGTATCGCTGTATCAGCGCTCTTATTTGCACATCGTTCATTGGAAGAAGACATGATATGCGCGCGAACACGGTGCTGGTTCATGTTTGGAGCACGAGAGAATATGAAATATACTCACAAAAACTTGAAACAGGCTTGCTCCAGTCCGGATATGAACTATGATCTGCGCAGCAAATGCAGTTAAACTAATGGTGGCGTTCCGTGCAGAAACTGCTCTCTCATGAGTGCTCCATGTGTTGTAATATTAAATATTGTTACGGTCATGTATACAGAGGTGAACTGACAGCGCAAAGCTCTTTCATGAGATTTGAATTCTCTGCTGTAATGCAACCTCTTGCATAATACAGTGCAGTGATTGAATCGTAAGAGCTCATTCTCATGAATAATACTGAGAAAAGCTTGGAAAACTGATGACGTAGACGTGTACTCTCCAGCAACGGCAGCCAATCACCACTCCAGATTAACGCATTATACTTCACTTTTCATGATGTCGGTTCAACTTCTCTTTTTGAACCGGAAGAACGAAATTGCTCCAAAAATAAAAAAATAACCGCTTTTCCCTTAATAATACACACAATGAGTGCTATTGTTGTTTTCACTGATGTGTAACCTGTTCATATATGTTAACATCTCAAAAAATGTGTTTTAGGGTTTCATGACACTTTAAAAGCCTCACGTCTGTCCTGTTGGTGGCAGGCAGGGGCGGGTCGGCCATCTGGCAATTCTGGCAAATGCCAGAGGGGCTGGAGATTATTTTTTTGACAGTATAGCCTACATTGTATTAAACAGTTGTATATTTTAAAATGTCATTACTTCGTGATAATTGGTTACAAGTGTTAATGAGCCTGTTACTGAATTGCATGACTGAAATAAGCAGATAAAGTGGGATTTAGGGTAAACACTGATGTAGGCTACTTGCAATATAGTCTAACACATCAAAAACCTATAGCAATAGCCATAGAACTATAGACATTTGTAGTGAACTTTACTTTGAATATGTAGATAGTCATATATTAAAATAAAACATCGAATACATGCATACAGTACATAAGTTTACAGTATGCAATTAATCCTTAGGTAGGGTGGAACATAGGCATCTATTATAGGCACTCATATGCAATAGTTAGATGAGGTATTATAAGCCATTGGCTTACTTATGTTCTCCCTTGTCTGATTTGTGTGTTCATCTGTTCAGAACTAGAATGAGTCTGGACCCAGTGCAGACAGCTCAGCTGCTGCAGCAGAGTCAAGTGTCATGGAGGTAGGGAGACACACCCTGGCTCCGTTTGTACTGTCAGTTAAACGTGACTCAATTCCGATTTTTTTGCTCATGTGACACAGATTGGATCTGTTCTATGATAACGTAAACAGGAAAAAAATGCATGCATTCAGATATTTTAAGATCAGTTTCAGGCTTCATTCATATGTGGAAATAAATCAGATATAAATCAGATATGTGCCAATGCGACTGTCATGTAAACAGGCAGATCGGATTTTCTGAGGCATTGCGTTCTGTATGTCATTAAAACTGCGACAATTTGGTACTTCTCCACGGTTTAATGACGTCATATGTGACCCGTGCTGGCAAAATGAGTGTAAATGCGCACATAGCAAAGATAAAATAAAAATAGCTATATTGTGATTATTAATATAGTAATTATTAATAAGAAAAGAACTGGAGGAAAATTTTAATCTTTCTCATAATCAACTTTGCTGACTCAATCGACTTCAAACAGGTGTATGGGTGTTCTCAGAAGGAAGCACGTGTGGAGGCGGTAAACGACAACAACGCATGCGCAATGTTTCAGATGGTATGGCAAGTGTAAACACATGAACCGGATATGGGTCACAATTGAAAGAAAATCAGATATAGGCAACTAATCAGAATTGGGCATCAAGGCCTGCAGTGTAAATAAGCCGCCTGACACAGATGCTGCCAGTTTCTTAATAATGTGGCTCTAATAACTATTAATTAACTCTTAGGATAGGAGGAGCCTATGCATGTATGTCACACACACACACACACACACACACAAATGCACATGCAGCACATACTAGCAACACTTCAGCATACTTTAATTCACAAATAATTGTGTATCAAAAAGGATTTACTGCTGCTACTATTTATATTATATATTTATATTTATAGTTTTTGCTATATATTCTATTCCTCTTTGTGCTATTATTACTTGTTTGTATTCATGTATATTCCAATGTTGAGAGCAGTCAGTGAGAAAATATAAAAAGTACAAGTCCTATACTGTGTTCATTAACTAGGATGTTGCTGGAATCAGTGCAGCCAGAGACTTCTGGTCTACCAATACCAGTGCTGTGAGGAAGGATACCACAGTAGGCCTAGCAGAGACAGGGAGGAGTGTGGTAGCGGTAGGAAAAAACCAACAGACAGACAGTGACAACAAAGAACAACATACTGTAGAGAATGACAGTAACAGCAGACAAATGGCATAAACAGACATCACACAGACACTACAACATCCTCAGATCGTTTTTCTTTTGTTTTTACTCTGTGTAAATTTGTTATAAACGTGTACTCTTTAAAAAGTAGTAAGCATTGTTTGCCAGACACATACATTTAATGTTTAAATATCTGTTACGGTACTGTTTATATTATTTCACCATCTGTACTCAAATGTAAGTAGTGAATGTGTGTGTCCGTGGGTGGGGTTGTGTGGGTGTGGTAATGTGGGCCGGTGTGGCTACAGTGCCAGGGCTGAATTTTTGTCCCAGTCCGCCCCTGGTGGCAGAATATTTCTACGGGGTTTAAAAGTGTGAAAAACTTGTGTGCTTTGTAGGGATGGATATTGTTAAGGTTTTAAAGGTATTACTGCTCTTAGTGATACTGCTGATCCATCTGGTATTTTTATCGGTTCTTTTTGTTATTTAAAAACTAAAACTCTCAGTCCCTTTGCCTCAATTCTCAGAACTTTTTTTTTCTCTCAAAACTATAAAACTTTGAAATATGTTCAAGCTCTCTGAACAATTAGTTTCTTGTTCTGTTTACATGTAACACACTGCTACACAAATAAATGTACTGTATAAATTCAAATGTGCATATTCTTTTTCTGTGTACAATAATATACTTTTACCTACCATTGAAATCAACTGGTGAACACATCCATGTGGGGCCCAAATTGCTTGCACCTAGGGCCAAGTCAATTTTGTCCCATAAAAGAACACATCATCTGCTGAGACGTGTTCTTTTATTTTTTATTTGCTGGCGATTTTAATTCTATTTAACTGCAAAAATCATGCTGAAAAATGAATCAAACACAGCAAAGTTATAGCAAGGTGGTGGCAGCAAGGTAACGGCTCATTCACACCACAAGCGACACACAGCAACAAAGCAACACGATTCCATTTATTTCGGAGCTAGTAATTTCTGGTGACATGAGCGACAGTGACCAGGATGGCGACAGGATGTAAGGCGGACAAGATAAAAGTCAAATAAAAACAGTATTTTTACCTCAAGTTCTCTTTAGAATATTGACAGTCCATACTGTCCTCTTCATGCAATCCAGATACAGTGGTGTGAAAAAGTTTTTGCCCCTGTTTTGTTTTTTAAAATATTTTTCACACTTTGTTTCAGATCATCAAACTAATTTTAATATTGCACAAAGATAACCTGAGTAAATACAAAATGCAGTTTTGAAATAATGATTTAGTTTATTAAGGGAAAAAAGCTGTCCAAACCTGCCTGGCCCTACATGAAAAAGTAATTGCCCCCTAAATCTAATTATTGGTTGTGCCACCCTTTGCAGCAACAACTGCAATCAAGCATTTGCAATAACTGGCAATGAGTCTTTCACATTGCTGGGGAGGAATTTTGGCCCACTCTTCTTTGCAGAATTGTTTTAATTCAGCCACATTGGAGGGTTTTCGAGCATGAATGGACCGTTTAAGGTCATGCCACAGCAGCTCAATCGGATTTAAGTCCGGACTTTGATTTGGCCACTCCAAAACCTTGATTTTGTTTTTCTTGACCCATTCAGAGGTGGACTTTGTGGTGTGTTTGGGATCACTGTTCTTCTGCATAACCCAAGTGTGCTTGAGCTTGAGGTCACAAACTGACGGCCGGACATGCTCCTTCAGGATTTTCTGGTAGAGTGCAGAATTCATGGTTCCATCAATTATGGCAAATCATCCAGTGCCTGAAGCTGCAAAGCAGCCTCAGACCATCACACTACCACTACCATGTTTGACTGTTGGTATGATGTTCTTTTTATGAAATGCTGTGTTGGTTTTACGCCAGATGTAACAGGACACGCACCTTCCAAAAATTCAACTTTTGTCTCATCAGTCCACAGAATATTTGCCCAAAAGTCTTGGGGATAATCAAGATTTTTTTTGGCAAATGTGAGATGAGCCTTTGTGTTATTTTTCGTCAGCAGTGACTTTTGACTTAGAACTCTCCCATGGATGCAGTTTTTGCCCAGTCTCTTTCTTATTGTCGAATCAAGAACACTGACCTTAATTAAGTTCTTTAAATGTTGTTTTGGATTCTTTTATGACCTCCTGGATGAGTCATCATTGCGCTCTTGGAGTAATTTTGGTTGGCTGGCCACTAGGGGTGGACGATATGAGCTAAAATTCATATCACAATATTTTCCACTGTCCAGACGATATCAATATTATATCATGATATGAGAAAAAAAATTGGAATCACATTTTAGTAGACCTTAGTTAAATTACAGGCATAATATGTATTTTAACCTTATATAACTAGAAGAAGAAGAAACGGGATTTCAAGATCTAAGGCAAAAATAGAATAGTCTGACTTTAGATGTGTGAAATTATGCTACATAAGACACCTGCGCAAAAGAAAAACAGCAAATGGACTGAAAGAACATGCAAATTCACTCTTTGACAGCAGATGGCGCTTATGGCCTCAATTTAGCGTTCCTTTGGTTACCGCTGTAAATAAAGCTGCTCTGCGCTGCGTTTATGAACATGGAGGTAAGAGAAAAAGAAAATGCCATCTAAAGTTTTCTGAAGAGAGTTCCCTTCAGATACTCATTCATATTAACCCCCTGCCCCCAATTCATTATTTATATTTTTCTTATTTCGAGCATTGTGAACAGTGATCTTGCGCTGCCTGCAACAATATTTTCTCTCTTTGTGTACATGTTCTGTATGGAGGGAAGCAGGTTTAACAAAATGGTGCTCACCTCACATTATCAGTCCATCGTGCACTGATAACTCGTTATGGATTAACCCTCTGGGGTCTGAGGTGATTTTGGGGCCCTTGAGATGTTTTGACATGCCCTGATATTTGTGCTTATGTCAGCTACTTATACTATTGACCAACATGTATTTTTTTTTGTATTCAGCACAAACTGTGCTACAATAATATGTGACCAAGATGGATGTACATGTTT